>CM076689.1:6425591-6718091 GCA_038501925.1 Xenopus petersii | reverse complement strand
CCTCAGAGACTCCAGAGCATCTTCCGGGCAACCTCTGTGTAGGAGCCATGGCAATGCCCAAAGGAATTCCCTTAGTTTTTATGGGCATGATGTCAGATACTTCTGGGTTCCTGTTGCTTCAACCCAAGTCCCCACATTCTGTTAGACTATAATTCCCAATATGTTTTATTCCTTAAATGCTGGGAGTTGTGGCCCAGCAAACTCTTCAGACCCAAGGTTAAGAAACTGAACTCTAGGTATATTATTTGTATCATAAAAAGCATGACAGAATCCCTTTAAATGTTTTCCCTTCTTTTCTGGCTGCCCGAGCCTGTCCTTTCCAGTTACCTGATATAATCTGGTGGAGAACAGCCTCATGATCCGCACCGGAGCTCCACTGCTGGACTCTGAAAGTGAAACTGAGCTTTTTATAGCACTAAATCCCACAGAAAAATATTGATTTCCAACCATATTGTCCCCAGGGAGATGACTTGGTGATTAGTGGTAAGGCAGTCATTTCTTGTAAATCGAAACTGGTTTTCTAGGAACTACCACACTGCGGAGAGACCTATATCGGAAGGCCATGACAATAAAGAGATTGTGTTTGACTACAGCTCTCTGCCTGGTGCGCTTTACTGGAGGATTCCCCCTGCTGGAAGGTCGGACCACACCGTAATGAGTAAGACATGGGTAAAGGTGGCCATAGATGCAAAGATCCGCTCGTTTGGCGATGTTGCCAAACAAGCGGATCTTTCCCCGATATGCCATTAACAGGCATGGCTATATCGGGGGTAATCTGATTGTTCGGCCGTACGGCCGAACGATCAGATTACGATGTGCCATGAGCTCCGGCGGGATCGGTCGGGTCAAAATCAAACCTGACCGATCGACCAAACGACCGATCTCCGCCGGACGAAAGAAGTCGGCACATGCCACACAGGATCCGAAAATCGTACGAATCCTCGATTCGTACGATCGGATCTGTGTGTCTATGGCCACATTTAGAGCATACCTCCCAACATTTTAAAAACAGAAAGAGGAACAAAAAGATTTGCCGTGCGGAGTGCAGCAAAAAGGTTTTGACCATGCCCATTTTGTGGCCACACCCCCTAATTGCCATGTCCATTTTACAAAATTTGCAAGGTTATGAGAGTTTGAATTTAAATAATTAGGGGAGAACAAGGTGCTCCAGAATGAAATTTAAAGTGAAAACAGTGAAATTGGTCCAGGGTGCACCAGCCCCAGACCCCCAGCTTTAGGGAGTGGTACAGCAAAGAATATGGAAGCCGAGATGACTGGCACTCAAACGGATCCACAGGACCAAAGGTGTTCAGTTAAAAAATAATTTTATTTGTAGAAAAATTAAAAATATAGCTGCATCTCCATCCACCCTATGCGTTTCGCACCCCTATAGGGCACTTAGTCACGGGCTCTAATGACAGTCAGAGGATATGAGCATTTATACACAAGACAACCAATCAGAAAAATAGAATGAAAAAATAGAACAGAAAATCTTTAAAGCGACAGTACCTCTAGAGTTCTTCAAGAGGTTAACTATTACAAAAATATATTTTAAATCATTTGTTTTTATATAGAGAATATATAAAAGGAAGAGTATGTTAGAAAGAGTAGTAGAAAAAGTAGTAGAAAAATATAAAAGTAATAAAACAGTGTGTAGACATACATAATAGTCTCGGGGAATGCACCAGACACAAGTACACATAATTTATCTATATATATATATATATATATATTTCTATTCAGTTGAGTTATTCGATTAAATGAAGACAATATAGACAGTTTCTCAAGAGTAATAATAACATATTACATCAAATTCTGAATTCATGCCACAAGGTATTCTAGTTTTAAGGTAAAAGATCCAGTATCCTTCTAATGAGACAGAATTTTGGATAGATCACCTCCCGACTGTTAAGTTTTACCTTTTCTATACCTTGGATATTGAAAAGATTCAGATCTCCAGAATTTCATAAATGAAAATTATGTTTTAATTTTGAAAATTTTTGTTTTAATGTCGGACATATGTTCTCGAATTCTTTCTTTCAATTTACGTGAATTTTTTCCTACGTATTGACTTTGGCATTTCTTACCTGTAATCAGATAAATCACATTATTTGTGCTACAATTAATATAATGTTTAATTTTGTATGTTCTGTTTAAATGATCAGAAAAGGTGTCACTTTTTTTCATATATGGGAAAACTACACATCTCTTTCCACCACATATGAAATTTCCTTTCGTCATTAGCCAAGTGGGGTATGATTCTTTTTTAGAGTTTACCATACTCGGGGACAGCATGTTCCTTAAAGTGAGGCTTTTTCAGGTAAGAAACTTGCAACCAGAGTTTAAAATATTGTTAAGTCATCTGTCTTCAGGATGGGAATTTTTTCTCAATTATACGTTTGATCATGGGGTATTGTGGGCTATATGTGAATATACATAAAGGCCTATCCATATTTGAGGGTATTTTTGAGGAACCTCAAGATCTATATTTTTCTTTTTGAAGAAGAGAATGTCTTGGGGTCATGAGTGTTTTTTTAGAGCTTCTATCAATAGGCTCATATTATACCCCCTCAGTAATAACCTGTCCCTTAGCTGACATGCCTCTATAACAAAGGTGTCAGAATTGGTACATAATCTTCTAAAACGCAGGAATTGACCTATTGGTATATTTCTTATTAGATGTTTAGGGTGTGAAGAAGTAGCTCATAACAGAGTGTTGGCTGCACATTCTTTTCGATATAAAGAAGTGGTCACATTGTTACTTCCACTTTCCAGGCTGATGTCTAAAAAATTCATCTTAGTGTCTTGTATTCATGTGTAAAGCTTAGATTTAGATAAATTAAAAGGTTGTTATATCGCTTTTCCATATAATGAGCAAATTGTCAATGTAGCGTCCATAAAAGTGAATACATTTTTTGAACGGATTGTAGTCTCCATATATATCATCTGACAATTCAAACGGACAGGAAAGTGATTCACACTTCACACTCTAAAGAATTTCCTTCAGAAAACCTAGTTTTCCATATTTCTGGCCTGCCAGGTCGCCCCATAAACAGGAACCGCAGAAAAACTCCTAAACAACAAGCAGACTCTGAGATAGAGCCACACATTCTCTCATACACCATCACACAGATGACAGTTACACTAAAGTTATTCATGCATTCGGCTAGGCAAACATTCAACATACATGGATCCTTTTGCACACATCAAACAACATACACGTGTAATTTCTATTTCAAGATGTTTTAGACTACACTTCATGATAAGGAATAAGAGACATACAAAATACAAAAACAGGAAGGAAACTGCGGATTCCTATCATGAATGGCAGATAATTTCAGCTGATTAACACAACAATTAACAAAACAATAGGCAAAAAGAAGTTAGAAAAAACATATATACCCCACCCAGGGGGGCACTTACGCGCGTGTATCAATCATCCGTTAAAGTAAAGCTCCACGGGGAAACCGTCCTGGAAAAGAAATATCCACGGGTACACTACCGACATCCGGGAGAAGAAAAACTCCACGGGTACACTCCAGTGGCCACAGCCTGGAGCCCTCCATTGCCTGAAAAAATGACTGGAAAAAAACTGGATCACGTCGGGGTCACCATATGATGCTATTTTTAGTAGTACCATTTTGACCTTGTGTAAGACAAAACTCAGTAAAGGAAAACCTTTAGTAATAGTCAGGCAATTTATTCTTACATAATACAACATAACAGTTTTGTCTGGGTAAGCTGTTGGAGTAACACACAGAATGTCAGCCAAGGACTTACCAAAGACCCACCTCTTGGTCCAGGCATTATATAGCTTTCAGAAGGCTTTTACAATAATTGTGACAAGGGTTTCACGGAAATACCATACATAGTCTATCTCCTCCTTGTACAATTAATGTCTAAATGATTTACTAAGTCTTCCATGTTATCAAAGGAATGTTGTAACATACTGTGCCTAGCTCCAACGGTCCACAGCCTTGCAATCAGCTATCGGCTAACCAAGGCCATTGTGGTATTTCCAGTAATTTGAGCAGCACTTCAGCAGTAAGGGGCCACACCAGACAGACTGGCGTTATACTGACACTCTGGAATTTAAGTAACAGAGTGATGATCTTTTGTTTGTATGGCCTAGTATAAGCTATATGAGTGACCATTGTCCACAGTAGACCATTAGCCCTTATAGTCCATCCTGCCTTGGGCCCTATAGCGTTATGGCGTCATAGAGGGCGGGGGTGACAAATATCAACCCTCTGACAATAGCCATTCGTCCATCTTAGGAATTAGACCGTTCCAGATATATTTTTTCATTACAAAGGTTAAGAAACTGAACTCTAGGTATATTATTTGTATCATAAAAAGCATGACAGAATCCCTTTAAATGTTTTCCCTTCTTTTCTGGCTGCCTGAGCCTGTCCTTTCCAGTTACCTGATATAATCTGGTGGAGAACAGCCTCACGATCCTACTGGAGCTCCACTGCTGGACTCTGAAAGTGAAACTGAGCTTTTTATAGCACTAAATCCCACAGAAAAATATTGATTTTCTACCATGTTGTCCCCAGGGAGATGACTTTGTGATTAGTGGTAAGGCAGTCATTTCTTGTAAATCGAAACTGGTTTTCTAGGAACTGCCGCACTGCGGAGAGACCTATATCGGAAGGCCATGACAATAAAGAGATTGTGTTTGACTACAGCTCTCTGCCTGTCTAAATCTTTTCATTTAGATTGATATAGCAACTATGAAACCTCCTTAAAAAATGTCATACTTGAAGCAATATAATTTTTACTGACACATAATTTTTTCCTTTTTGACAATCAATATTACCTACAGAAACAAGGTACTGCGAT
This sequence comes from Xenopus petersii, assembly GCA_038501925.1. Lineage (NCBI taxonomy): Eukaryota > Metazoa > Chordata > Amphibia > Anura > Pipidae > Xenopus > Xenopus petersii. Next base: position 6,713,246 of record CM076689.1, on the reverse strand, counting down.
GGGAGCAAAATTTGCCCCATGTTATGCCAACTTGTACATGGGATGGTGGGAATATATGTATATATATATATATATATATATATATATATACGTTCAAAATGGACCAGCACTCCAAATTTTCAATCAAAAGGTATTTATTTCAACATCACTCAAATGTCCAAACAAAGGACATTTGAGTGATGTTGAAATAAATACCTTTTGATTGAAAATTTGGAGTGCTGGTCCATTTTGAACGTATATATATATATATATACATATATTCCCACCATCCCATGTACAAGTTGGCATAACATGGGGCAAATTTTGCTCCCATCGCAGTACCTTGTTTCTGTAGGTAATATTGATTGTCAAAAAGGAAAAAATTATGTGTCAGTAAAAATTATATTGCTTCAAGTATGACATTTTTTAAGGAGGTTTCATAGTTGCTATATCAATCTAAATGAAAAGATATAGCTTTTAGTCTTAGAGTATGTGGGATGCAGGAATATAGAGAACATACATCAATTGTAGCCCATTTGAAACCTTGACACCAAGATATTATGCTCATAGTAGAAAGGACTTGTCCACTGTCTCTTTAGTAGCCTGGCAAGTGAAGTACAAGGCGTTGGAGGTAATGATCAATGAGTAGTGATGGGCGAATTTGTGCAGTTTCGCTTCGCCGAAAAATTCGCGAATTTCGCGCGAAATTTGCGAAACGGCGAAAAATTCGCGAAACGGCGCCAGCGTCTCGTTTTTGACGCCAGCGCCCGTTTTTGACGCCGGCGCCCTTTTTTTCGACGCCGGCGTCCGTTTTTGGCGCCGGCGCCCGTTTTTGGCGCCGGCGTCCGTTTTTTCGAAAAAAAAAATTTTGACGCCGGCGAAATTTTTGGCGCGAATTTTTGCGGCCGTTTCGCGAATTTATTCGCCGACGGCGAATCGCGCAAATTTGCCGCGAATTCGCGCCTGGCGAATAAATTCGCCCATCACTATCAATGAGTTCAGAAAGAGGCTCACCTAAAGATCCTATCCCGGCCACTATTGGTCTACCTTTCCGGCTTGTAGATCTTTTAATTTGTGTAAAAATAATTATTATAAATTGGAGTTGGCTCACTGGCAGGAAGCCTAGATATATGGTCTGTAAAAGCCTTATCTTTACTTGATTTATATCCAACCAGCACGGGGAGCATGTGTGGCCAATACATCATTGAGTAATATGGAGAGCAGAACTGGATAATTGCATTACAGCGATTGCTATCCCGCCAAACATCTAACGGGACTGAACAGTTTGTTTCTGCTTTATACACATGTTTGATCATGGGCCAATACACTTCAACTCCATGAATTATGCTTCAAATACCACACTAGACAACACCAGCACCAGTAACATTACTTTGGATGACATTTAACCTGACGGACTGGTTGGCCTCAGCTGCTGAATATCTTACGGAACACGCTACATTAATCATTGTGCACCACAAGGAATTTACAACTTGGGAATTAACCCCTGTACACTAACATCGGACTAACTGGATTCAAGTTGGTTTACTAACTTTGTTATGCTCATTAAACTAGTGGCTATTATGCTCACTAACACACTGTAGCATGAACTTTATTGAGCTACCAACACAGTGTTAAGTTCAAGTCCACACCATTCACTTTTTCTTACATCTGGTTTCATATATTAGGTGGTGTAGGGGGGGGGGGCTCCTTTCAGATGCAGTACTGCTTGTTTTTAACATGATTTTATATATATTTTCATGGCATGGTTGTGAATAAATATTGCCTTTTAATACTATATTGATATATATTTTGTCATATTGTATTGCCCAGCAGCAGGAGTCTTTGGGGGTTAAGTCCCAATTTTGGCTTATTTACTTTTTTTATTTAAATATTCAGATTTTTATAAATAAGGCCCCCACCGGTGTTGAGAGTTTTTGTGAAGAGAATAGCTGGTGGTCTAGCGGGGGTGCAACGGAGATGCCCGCTGTGTTCCTCTGCTTCCTGCACGTCGATACGTGCTCCTCCACATCCTGTTTAAGGGTGGGGCGCGCGCCACATGCACTTCCAGCTGTTGTGTGTTTCGGACCGTGACATCATCACACAGGGGCGCTGAATGTAGGTCTATTCATATAGTTCCTGGGTGTGATTTATTAGTCTTTCTGTCTAGTTGCGGACCCTGCCTGACCCTGACCAAGCCTTGTCCGCTGCCCGCCCTGACTTTTGCCTGAGCCTTGACCATTCTTTCGGATCCTTTTTATATGTGTTATATTGTGTACTGACCCTGCCTGTGACCTCAACTTGCCTCTGCCTTATTTGTACCGACTAGGCCTGTCCTAGACCACACTTCTATTCTCCGTTCCTGTTGTACCTATGATTCCCGTGCTTGCCCAGAACTCTCTACTAGGTCCTCTCACATTAAGATCTGGCGGCACTCAAGCAGCGGAGGGCTTCTCTCAAAGCAAAAGATGGTTGAACAGAACAGTGAGCCGGGACCTTGGGTTTAGTTCTGGGTTTTGGAATACGTAATAACACAGTTTTTATAAACAAGCACACCAAAGTTTTTATGTTTATATCATATTCTGGACCCTGTATAGCAGGGGTCCCCAACCACTGGGCCCGCCACTCCCGCACTGGGCCGTCGAGCCCAGTGTGCAAAAATGCAGCGCGCCAAATTGGACGCCGGCACGCCAAAATCGGATTGCTGGTCGGTCCATATTTGGCGCCGACCCCCGCCGACCCCTGCAGACCACTCCCTTGCCGACCCCGCTGACCCCCACCCCTGACCCCACCCCCTGGTCCTTGAAAAAAAATTGCCACCGGTCCCCGGTCCAAAAAAGGTTGGGGACTCCTGCTGTATAGTACAGAAGAGGTTCACAGCAGCTGATAGTAGAACAAAACTTTACTCAGTACAAAACAAGTTGGGAGGAAGGAACAGACAGAGAGGCAGATGATAGAGGAACAATAACCAGTGGAACAGAATAACAATAGTAAATTACACATGTAACCATGTCATCTACTGGTCTTCCATTAACAGTCAATACATAACAGTTAATATCAAATAGGAATCAATTCATTGTTCTACTTGTCACACCTTCATAACGATATGAATACTGTTAGACCAAATTTAGACTTTTTTTTGCATTAACAGAGCTTAACATCGGAAATATGCAGTCAATGTTTTCATTTTGTGATTTTATGTATATAGTACATTCATTTTTTGGTGTTATATGCCCATAAAAAAACGAAGCAAAGGATTTGTTCTGCTTTCCTCCCGCTCTCTTTCTATCCTCCGCTCTCTTTCTCTCTGCATCTCCAGCTCTCTCATTCTCATCTCCTCCTGTCTCTTTCTCTCATCTCTGTCAGACATGAATTTGAACACCTTTAGCTTCCGTTGCTTCCTTTGCTCGACCGGGTCCGCCATTCGCTCCAGGCGAAACCCAACATCTTTAATCACTTCGCAGAAGAACCGTAGGACATCCTCGTGTCTTCCTCTTGTCTTTATGGTGTCTTCAGGGGTGAAATTTTCAAGTGAAAAAATCCACTCCACTCCCATGTTTTTAAATGTTCTCTCCATATCAGTCACATCTCCTTGAGTCTTATGGGTGAGGACAACAACCGGCCATATGTCTAGGAGTAAATAATTCATGACAATTTCAGCAAGGTTCCCAAACTGGGGGGCCCACCCCAGATACAAATTGCTCTTTTATTTAGTTTTCTAAATACAGCTAAAAGCCCAGAACCTGCCTGTCATGGACCTGGCTGTGAGAAAAAGGGGGAGGTGGAGAGAGTGAGGCTTTTAGAGATTGAGCTGTGAGAGAAATAGTTCAGAGAGGAGGGGGAGAGAGAAAATGGTCTGTCAGTGACTGGGCAGGAGAGGTGGAGAGTGTTGGGCTGTGAGAGGTGGAAAGAGAGTGCTCTTTGATAGGCCAGGAACGGGGCAGAAAAGGGAAAACTACATTTTGTCTTACTGGCAACTTGTAGGAACTGTGACTGGCGCTGAGAGTAAGGAGCAGAGAGAGGAAGGGAAAGAAAAGTATAGAAGAAAAATTGTTAGACTGGGAAGACATTGATAGGCCATTGCTAGGCTGCATTCTCCCTCCCCTGTGTGTCTGGTAGTTTCTGGAATGTGCCTTGTATTTAACCCTGTGGAGTATGGGGTTAACTATTTGGGGTAACAATATGAGGCAATATGGTACCTGTGCAATGTATACCTATCACTATTAGGTCTTTACAAAAAAAAATAAATGTTTATGACATTATGTTACCTACATATGTTTATGTGGTATAGACACAGGCCCAGTAATTTACTGGTGAAACTGTGTTTACATTTGATATTTCAAATAAAGGTCTGTATTGATATTATTGCGCCGTACAATAGGTGACCCACTTTTTTTAATTAGGGTAGATCTTATGATGGGGGCCAGGTAGCGCGAGTAGATCACAGGTTGGCAAAGTCTGGGCACCCCTGGACTATATGGTCTCAAATATGAGGTCCTTAGGTGGTGCACCAGCAGGAATAAAGAGTGCATGTTCCTGAATGGAACACATTATATTCAAATTTTTTATCACAGACGTTCCCACTGCACATCAGTGATCAGGGTCGGGCTGCAAGACGAAAGGTCCTCCTGGCAGTCCCTGGGGGCCCCCTTCCAACTTCAAAGCTCCCGGCGCCTGTATGCGCAATAAACACTGCACCACGGCACAAAGGTTGGTCAGCCTGGGGAGCAGGTCTGGGTTGGCTGGAGGCCGGGGCCCATTTTCCATGACCCTGTCGGTGATAAGTGAAGACTTATATTGCCCCTGTAAGTGTTAATGAAGTGCAAGGAGCTGTGTGGCAAGGTTCAATGGAGACCCTCATGTTATACCTGCCCCTGGCAAGATGCTAAGAACAGGACTTATTTATTCAAATTTATTCCCTTTGCAGGGAAAATTGCAATTTATATTGGACCTAAGACATCAAAAAAAAAATTACCTGTTATATCTCTAGCAAATTCAAGCAACTGCTTGATCTCTGGCACCGCCGATGATTGCAGACCCATCTTCACACTAGAAAGGTAATGAATAAATGGTAATTTGTTGGGGGAAAGGTCAGCTTACTCGATGTGGTTCTGTTCTATCAGTATTTCTTCTATATTCTGCCTTCAGAGCTGCAAGTTGGTTACAGTTACACTTTCATAATGTAGAATTAATGTGTCTATTATTTGGGTGGAATTCTGCCTGAAAGGGGACATTACATTACATTCAGCCCAACTGTTCCACCTATAGTTGCCAGAGGGCCCCAAATCAGCTTAGATACAACTACAATGTAAAGATTACGTTTTTTTAAACAATACATAATAGAAAATATTCCCCTCCCTGAGGACCCCTATGGCTGCAATTAAATAGACATGGGGCATAGCTTGGATTGTTATTGCACAGGTCTGGCTGTCACTCACAGTTATAAGCTCCTCCTATAGAAGAATGTATTGCCACTCCCAAACCTCGGGAGGATCTTTCTGCAGCTCTGATAACATTCTGTCTTGGGAAGTCTATATATATATATATATATATATGTCCCCTACATGAGCAAGGAAACTCCCAAATGCCAAATTATGAATCATGCTCTCACCTGTACACAAAGATTGGGAAAATTATGTCCGAGGAATTTATTGATTGCTCAGCCATTATAATCCTCTCTGTGAGCCCAAATCCTTCGCTCCACTCCACTCCTGTATCCAGTGGCAGCAGATTTGCTGTGGGGGAGGTAATGTTCTTTCTGAGTTATAATGGTTGTGGCACAAGAAACATTTTATCTCGTTCATTTTAAGTTAAGAAAGGTAAATATTTCATGGTACATATTAACTAAGACATGTTAGCAACCCACCCTTGTATCCAAAGTTTCCCTACACTTACCCAGCTGGGCATAAATCTCTCCCGTCTCATAATCGTTCATCACGGAGCAGCCACGGTTGTCCACCAATGTCATGGTGTCGGTCAGTGGAAACGTTATTCTGGCTTTAGTGTCTCCACCTTGTGACATTTTTGCATTTGTATAATTGTGGTACTCCCCATCTTCCAAGACGTACTTGCAGGTGTTGATGAAGGAGGATTTGCCGTGTCCCAAAAACCCAAAGAGTTGGAGGAGGATTCGGTCGTAGCCCTGATTTCCTCTGGGACAGTCATTGAGGCTGAAGCTCTTAATATGATTTGTCATTTCATTGATTCCGTTCATATTTGGGTTTGAAGACGTGGCACTGTCCCTGCAGCCTGTCTGCTCCTGCTCCTGCAACCGGTGTGAGTATAATACACAAAGCAAAGCCTGTTATGTGTATTTATGCTGTAGCCATAGAAAGTGAAAGTAAGATCCACTGCTGAGCTCACAAAATTGGGCTCCAAACTTTCTCTAGATGATTTAACTCTTATAAACCAGGGCTCGTGGTGATTTTTTGGTGAGGGAGTTATAAGGGTCCTGTAAAAATGTTTAGTTTCAGTGACCAAGTAGGGATTGAGTAGAGTTAATTGCTGCTGGACATCAGTAACTTTATTCTTATTTATATCCAGTTCTTTTACTGTTTCTTGTTTTTGTAGCACACTGCAGAGACTTAAACAGCCTAATTAATGAATGCACAGCAGTTAGCCTACTATACTGGTGGGGAAAGCTCTGTTTACTGTAACCTATAGCCTGTGGGAGGGACATGTGCCCATCCACCCAGAGGGGTTATGGGTATAAGTGAAGGCATATATCTTGTTGGACTCTACTCAAGGGAGGGGGGCAGATTTTCTTGGGAAGTGTGAAGGAAGGAGCCTCAGGATGGAGAAACCTGGATCCTACGGTAGGGGGGAAAATGGAGAAAAGTGACCCTTAAATGATGGCTCATAGTAAGTAAACAGACAGCTACTGTCATCTAGGGCTGTGAGCTATATAGGATTTATAAACTCACTTTACATGAAATATTCAACATATTATAAACAATTCATAGATCATGAAAGCAAATCACAAAAAAATCCCACAAACCCACCCAAATCCCAGCAGCCTGCAGAGTCCATCCTTCTGTCCTTTGGCAACCATCCACCATACACACCAAATCAAAGGCCAGTCTGCAAAGTCTTGATTTGTCCATATGATCTTCCTTCCCCCACCACCAACTCAAATGAACATCCCAGAAAAGTCTTTCCTGGACCAACTTCCTTCAGTTTCCATCACCCAACAAAAACAAAATAAAAAACAAAACATCACACATTCTTTCATATTCAGATCTTTCAGGCTACTGACAGCTGCACTTCCAGCCTACTGCTAGATAGGGTCAACTAGTAGTCTTGGGTAACTATGTAGGGACTGCAGTGGGTAGGACTCGGTGTTGCATGGGAAATCCCTTGGAGACAGACTGAGAGATCCTGGTATGGTGAGGGCTGGTGTGAATAATATCCAGGAGAAACTGCCACGTTATGATAAGCCTTTGATCGACTATGTATATCCAGTGTACTAACTGTGTCCTAACAACGTACTAACTTTCTTAAAAAAGAGGAAGCCACCGGCCAAGATTTCTCAGCTTGAAGCCCCTTTACCTGCAGGGCAACAAGAATTGAAATATAAGTTCCAAAGTGCTACAAATAGAGACTAACAAACGTTTAACTGTAAATACTATTTTTATGCCATATTCACAGAATTCCTTTATGAGTAAAGGCCATGAACTGATATTTCTTCTTTTTGACAAGCGAAATGTAGCTATTGAGACCAAAGTTCTCCCTTTTTGCTGGTAACTGACCTTTGTGGGATGTGGGTAACTGCAAAGAAGGGAAGATCCCTTTCAGTTGCAGTTGAGTTGAAGTTCAGTTGTTACGTCCTCCCATACAATCAAGTGGAGGAAGAGAAAATATTTTTGTTATTATCCTTTATCTTTATATTGCTGACATCTTAAGGCAGCAATACACAGGCAGATTTGGTCCCTTTAGCAACTTATATGCCATATACGGGACCCTCCAATGGACTTACCCAACTGATCTGTCAATTGGGTAGATTGATTTTCTTGGTAGATTGAGGACCTCAGCGACGAGTTGATGTGGTCCTTGTTCCAATGCTTTGTATTCCTGTTGAAATGTGACCGTTTTGCCCCAAAGGCCAATAATTAGATTAGCTCCATATAAGGTCGACACATTAGGGAAAAGTTCCAGTTTGACAACCTTGCACACAGAGACCTATTTATAAAGTCTGAATTTTTCTCATTATTTCAATAGAAAAAGCCCGACCAAACTCCCATCTACGATTTGACCATATTTGTAATTAAAAAATACAATAAAATCAGTTCTGAAACAAACTTGAATTTTCATTTTTTTTATGCCCGAAATGCTCAAATTTTTCTTGCTATCACCCGAAACCCACAAATATTTGGGTTTTTTGGACGAAACTCAACGCAGACCATGATATTTTCAAATTTTAAATGGGACCTTTGCCGTTGACTTCTACAGGAGCTCAACAGGTTGGAGATGGAGTATTTTCGGATTCTGATTTTTAGCAGACTTGGGGTATAATAAATCTCGTAAACTTCTAGGTTTTTTTGTCCTCTAAAAATTTGAGCTTTCTAGTTAAAGAAAACTCTAATTTTTCAAACTTTTATAAAGAACCGCCATAGTGTATGGCCAGCTTTAGTCACAGAAGGCTTTATAATCAGTCCTTGTCCCAATAGATCACAATCTATTTTCCCAAACACAACACCAGAGGCAATTTCAGGGCTGTGGAATGGGCCTGGTGCAGTTCAGGACCAAAGAAATTGGAAATAACCGCACACCCTACGTTCCCAAATCTCTCCTCTTGGTGCTTAGTGATGGGGGAATTGGCAACCTCCAGTCAAACGTGTAGGAATATCACCAGCACACAAGATATGCATTTAGCAGTGCAGTTCAGTTGAGGAGACAGATAAGGACATCTACATGGGCTCTGTGACATATAAAGCACTTTTTATAGTGCGCAGTTCATAAGATGCAAAGATACAAGACACTAAGAGGCAGGTGTTAATTGCAGGACTCCCTTGCAGCTATAGACCCAATACTTTGCACATAATTCAACAAAGCAGACTTAACCCATAAGAAGCATGTATGCGTAACACTATTTAGCAGATGGACTAGTCTCTGGTATAGTACCCTACTTATTACTACCCACCTTGGATTAGGCCAGTTGCAACTCCTGGTAGAGTATGTCTCTCTCAGGGGGGCCTTCAATGTACTGGTGGTTGAATGAGAATCTCACACTGATCTCACAATAACCTCAGACAATGTCAGTCACACAGGCTTAGCAGTTGCAGTGTCACTTATACAGGAACTTGTCCAACAGTGGTGCCTTAAGGTGGCCATACACGGATAGATCCGCTCGTTTGGCGATGTCGCCAAACGAGCGGATCTCCCTCCGATATGCCCACCTTGAGGTGGGCAATATCGGGCTGATCCGATCGGATCCTAGCGCTCGCAAACGGGCGGTCGGATCGCGGTACCGCATCAACGAACAGATGCGGCCGCGATCCGACGGGATTTTTAACCCCATCCGATCGACTTTCGGCCAGATCTCGATCGGGGAAGCCCGTCGGGGGTCCCCATACACGGGCCAATAAGCTGCCGACACAGTCTGTCGGCGGCTTTTATCGGCCCGTGTATGGCCACCTTTACTCCTGGGAAAGCCTAATCCTCAGCCTGACCACTTGTGTCCCTATACTGGTGAAACCCAGGTTACTAATCTTTTCTAATCTCTCTTCTGGGGACTCAGGCAGCAATTAGATTTGAATAGTCACCTACAAGTTAGAAAACAACAGCCAAGATCTGATTGGTTGCTATGGGCAACATCCAATGTCCAATTTGACTCCAATGTTAACAAATACATTTCTATAGGTTGCCATACACGGGCAATAAAAGATACCAGAGGCCTTTTTATCTGAAAATACGCCAGATATCGATCTGGTAGGTTTATAAATCTAGTTGAGTGCATCAGTTCGTTGATGCGGTCCTCAGTCCGAGCGTTTGCATTCCTCACTTTGTGATCCGAATGTTGGGCCCTAATGCCTATGATTGAATCAGCCTGAAATCACCCACCTCAAGGTGAGCATATCAGGTAGAGATCCGCTCATTTGGTGATCTAGCCAAAAATCAGATCTTTTTGTGTATGGCCACCTAAAGTCTACTCCTACTGAGGCCTACCTCAGTCTCAGACTCTTATGGCATCAACCACCCCTCCAGCATCTGGAGTCCAAAGAAATAGACAGAGCACACGGTGACTTTCCCTTTTAGTGAATCCTGACACCCCTGGCCAACTACTAAAATACAAGACCTGGAATGGGAAACAGTTCCAGCTCCGAGTGTATAACTCTTAGCTGTCCCAGCCCATGTGCGTAATTCCTAAAGTATAGGTGCCTTTGTGAATCCCACACTTGTGTGTAGAATTTAGCTTGCACTTGTGTTCATAAATAAGCCTTAGAATGAGTCTTAATAATTACAAATGAATGGGTAAACTGCACTGGTTGACCATAGGGTTGCCACATGGCCGGTATTTTACTGGCCTGGCTGGTAAAAATTATGGTTAATCCCAATGTTATTAATAAGGAAAAAAGATAGATACATAGGAAGGCCACTATTTTTTCCAGAAAAGGTGGCAACCCAACCCTAGTTGGCTGGGGCATTTGGGCAGACAACCTGGGATGTTTGAATGTTTCTGTACAACTCTTCAGATATTACATTAAAGGAACCACAGACTGTGTCCTACAGCACCTTAGTGTATATTATAGATAGGTCACCTTCCGTTACCTTTCAGAATCAAATTCGGAATCAAAAACGGTCTGTCCGACTTTCTCCCAACTTTTCTGCTTTCAAGAAATCTCTGAAAATGCACTTCTTTCGAGAAGCCTATCCTCACTCTGCTTAACTAACAAACGCAACACCACATACATACCTCCCAACTGTCCCTTTTTCGGAGGGACAGTCCCACTTTTGACAGCTCAACCTGCAGTCCCTCATTTGTACTGGAAAGTCCCTATTTTCTCTGCACTGAACAGCCAGAAAAAGAAACAAAGTTTCTCACTTAATTGGCTTTTAGCAGAGAGCCCAGAACAGCTAACAGGTGCAAATAAGATACTTTGTAACAATTTTGAGACACAAAAACACAGTTTAGATAAGGAGAAATATTTTCAGACTTTCATAACCTGCCAAATTTTGTAAAACAAACATGGTAATTAGGGGGTGTGGCCACAGAAAGGGGTGTGGTCAAAAAATTTGCTGCGCTACGTCCGGAAAAAAATTTTTTGTCCCTCTTTTTACTTCCAAAATTTTGGGAGGTATGCACATACAGTACCACATTTCTCATCCACTTAATTCGATCTTGCCACTCCCACACCTTGTGTATTACTCACTTCCCTTTAGAGTGTAAGCTCTTTCTGCATAGGGCCTTCCTCACCTTTTGTACCGGTATTGATTGTGATGTATGTAACTCCATATGTTCTATGTATAGAATTCCTGGGATTTAGTTGTATAATCACATTTACAGTGTTACACAATATGTTGGCGCAATATAAATACATGTTAATAATAATAATAATAATAATTATTTTTTCCAGGTTATTTTCTGGGAAACTGGGCTCCTTCCTTGAAATGCTTTTTATCTGCTGTAAATGCTGCCTATCTCTGCTGCCTTAAGGGGGTTGGGAGTTAATTTTTCTGAGTCAAAATGAAACTGAAAGCTCCAGTTTACGGGAAATGTATTTCCTCTAAATATAAACCACTTGAAATCATCCATCTGTTCTGTCACGTATTCTAAGCATTTCTCTTTGTGCCAGACTCTGGCCGAGGCTGCAGTTTCCTGCCAGGTATTAACATTTCATGTCCATGTTATGAAAACAAATGTAAATCAACAGGAAACCCCAATGTTTAAGAGCCCACCCTGGGCATGTGTTTAACAACATGCAATGAGCCTGAACTTGTAAAATGTATTTTGCTTAAATTATATTTTCAGTGTTCAGGATATACTGTAAAATGGTGAACCTCAAGTATGCCTTCAAGAAGAATGAGCACAGAGAAAGGTTATTTAAGATACATACAAGGTAAACAGGTACAGGTATGGGATCCGTTCTCTGGAAACCCATTATCCAGAAAGCTCCAAATTACGGAATGTCTCCTTAGACTCCATTATAATAAAATAATCCAACATTTAAAAAATTATTTCCATACAGTAGCTTGTACTTGATCCCAACTAAGATGTAATTAATCCTTATTGGAAGCAAAAACAGCTTTTGGGGGTTATTTAATATTTACATGATTTACATAAGGAACGAGATGTTTCAGCATTGTTTGTGTGTCCTTACTTTGCCTTCCTATTCTGTAGGCTCAGGGGAGTAACCAAATCCCCGGGCAAGGACTAAGCTGTGAGGTAGGCTCCAAGAAACGTGTTGGTGGGTGGAAACATTTCTCCCATTGGCTTACACAATGCAAAAGAACATTTATAAACCCTTCCTTTCTTGAACCTTCACTTGACCCTCAATACTTCCTGCCTACCCCCCCCCATGTCTTCAGTGTCGGACTGGGACACCAGAGGCCCACCCAAAAACCTTATACCAGGGGCCACTCTCAGTAATAATATTCTTAATCTCCTCAATCAACCTCTATTCTCTTAGTTTGTTTTACTTACATACTATAATCTATTATTCCATCTATTTAGCTTTTTTGTTCTCATAGAATAGGGAATGGGCATGAAATAGGCCAAAAGTTTAGCAGCATGAGGGGCCATTGACACCTGGGCTCACGGGCAGTTTTCCTGGTATCCCGGTGGGCCAGTCCGACACTGCATGTCTTGCTCCTCTCTTTCCACTTCCACCACCTGCTCACCTCATTAATCTGCTCAAGATGTCCTACACCTAACACAGTCAGAGCTCTTTTCTCTTTATCCCATGACAACTGGAACCCTGTTCTCTCCAAAGCAATACTTGTCGAGCCAACTGAGTGGGGAGGAAAACAGTATTTGTATTTGTTTGTGTTTGTTTTGTCCACACACCTTCTATCCCACTTTGGGCTATCCCTGTGTTTTCATTGACTTTTCATAATTCCCTACTAACCTACCTGGCAATATACAAGTTGGGTTAAAGATATGGGTGTTGTATTATTTAAGAGATGATGTGGAGCAGATCAGTTTTATCTAGAAAATATTATGTTGTTGTGTGTTCAAATGTTGGTTTTTCTCTATCCCGGAGATGGAAGGATGTTATTATCTGTTCCACGTTCTCTCTCATTACATTAAGCAAACCTGACCAACTATGGCTAGATTCCTTATTTCTACACCAAGTGCCTTTTTTGCCAAAGTCCCCCTGTAAATAAAACCAGTCTTTTGGGTTTATTTAATATTTACATGATTTTCTAGTAGACATAACATTTTGGAATGATCCATTATCCGGAAAATCCCTGGTCCAGAGCATTCTGGATATTAGGTCCCATACCTTACTATTCTGTAGGCTCAGGGGAGTACTCCCAGGCTCTCCTGTGTATGGATGAGTTACTGTCTATATATAGGTTTTCCTGGAATATTTTTGTTTAAAAAAATTCATTATAAGACTGGCCTTCTCCTGAGGACACATTCACTAGGAGACCACTGAGTGACATCTGTGCCCTTGTTAATTAACCTCAGAGATATACCCAAATCCCCTGGCAAGGACTAAGCGGTGAGGTAGGCTCCAAGAAACCTGACAAACTAGGGCTAGATTCCTTATTTCTACACCAAGTGCATTTTGGCCAAAGTCCCCCTGTATAACTTTTATCTGCTGGGGGATCTCTGCTAGCTTGTCTGAGCATGCTTGTAGTCTTGGACTATACCATGTGGGTGGCACCAAACCTAAATACAAATGTGACAGTGTATTTGGGCATTAAAGGTGTAGAACACAGACTGAGGATGAATCCTGAATAAGTGGAAACATTACATTTGGGGATTTAGGAGTCCTTTAATTCCAGCAGACCTGCAACAGGCTTTGTAGCTTTTATAAAATGATTCTCTTGCAAACAAATGCAAAGCACGAAGCTCTTGTCTTGACTTCAAGGAAATGGAAACTATCGCCACATTTGCCACTAACAGCAGATACACAGGAAAAACATGTAAATGAAGAACTGCCGGTGTCAATTTTTACGGTTTTTGTTTTGCAAACGGGAGAAATTCGCCCATCACTGGTCAGCGGCAGTAAAGCTTCATTTATGAAAAAAATCTGACTTTGCTCTTCCATTAAATGGGTAACTCTTGTTTATTAAACCAAATGATCAATTTTTTATTTATCCATAACCCTATTAACAGACAAGAGAAGTAAATGAGTAATAGAAGGTGGCTCTGCTGCTGTATCACTTGACAACTTGAACAGCCATAGGAGTTTATTTACTGTGGTGCTGCAAAGTGTCAGTGCAAATCACCATGGTTTCTACCCTCAATGGAGTGTGCTCATGTACATGGTGTGTGGTGCCCCTAAACATTTCAAGACAGAGTATGTACCCCCCAGCATATAATAACAGAGTGTGTTCCCCCCAGCATTTAATAACAGAGTGTGTGCCCCCAGTATATAATAACTGAGTGTGTGCCCCCAGCATTTAATAATAGGCAGAATATGTAGCCCCCCCCGGTACTTCAGAGTGTGTGCCCCCAATATTTCATGACAGGAAAAATGCATGGCCCCCAGCATTTTGGCACAGATACAGCATGTGGCCCCAGCATTTTGGCACAGACACAGTATGTGGCCCCAGCATTTCATGACAAGTAATTTTTTAAATTCAGTGTCCTGTTAAATGGAAAACATTCATAGTTCTATGTCATATTTTTAATAAGGAAAGTCTTCCTCTTAAGTTGTTGCTCTTCAAAATTTACTGAGCGCCTATAAATATAATCAACCCAGTCTAAAACGTCCTTGAGAAAGGTCAGGAATGGCATGTGATTCCCTCGTGTGGCCATCTTATTGGTCAGAATGTAGTTTTCCAGACGGTAGATCTGCTCCATCCCCATCTGCTGGAATGTCTCTGTCTGGTCTTTGCCAGAGTTCTTCTTTGTTAAAATGATGAAGGGCAGTATCTCTAAGAATATAAGAAGGCACAGTCTAGTCCAGGTTTTATTTATGGCAATAATCCCCTTTTATGGTATAGTTGGGTCATCAGGCCTGGACTGGCATTCTGTGGGTTCTGGCAAATGCCAGAGGGGCTGCTGTAAGATGCCACAGACAATCTTTAATGAGCTGGTGGGGGGCTGTTTGGCCCTCTGTCTACTAGAAATGCCAGGTCTTATTTGGAATCACAGTCTAGGCCTGTGGGTCATCACTTGAGGTTTAATCTAGTGGACGGAAATCACTACCTACTTAACTAATGGAGGTCAGACTCTACCACCAGCCAACTCAAGCCATTGTCCACTCTACTACCAAGGGGTATAAAGCATTACTCATTACCCTAGGCAGATCAAAGCATTTCCCACTCTACTAGAAGGTATCTCAATGAAATAATCATTATTACCCACGTTACCTCAGGAAATTGAAGGATAAGTTAACCTTTAAAATTAGTAAGTGTAAAATTGATGAGGGTGCTATTCTAAAAACTTTTGTCATTTACATTCATAATTTATTTATTTTTTATTCCGAGATATTAAGGGATACCAGTGCTGTTAATATCAATGAATTTTGTTACAACAGCGCCACCTGCTGGTCAGTTTCCCACCAGTCTGACCACCAAGTAGTCAAGGAAGTTGTCAGGAGAACATAGCCATAGCCCCCTCATCAATTTTACATTCACGTATCCTTTAAACACTTTTCCCACTTCACTGTCAGAGGAGGTAAAGGCATTACTTTCAACCAAGACACAAACTATTGCCCTCTCTACAGCTAGACCAAAAGCATCACTCATTCTGTTATTGTGTATGTACAACATTACCCACTGTACTCAATGAGCACCCAAAACATTTCCCAAAGCATGCAAGCCCCTTGCTCTTTTGACCTAAATTATAGGACTGACTCCACTCTTCCAAAATGTGTACATGTATTTAACTGTATGGGGCATAATCATAGTGGCCTGTGGGTTGTGTAAATTCATAGAAATGACATTCCTCGGTTCCACCTACCTGTTAAAAATTGAGCGTTTTTTAGGAATGTTTTGATTAGTTCGGAATTTGCCTTATCAAAAGAATAACTGGAGCTGAAAAATAAAAAGATTGAGTTGGTATGAGGTCTGAGAATAGATTTATCCAATCCAAATTCCTTCTCTTTCAATCGAAATGATCTACCTGCATACGAACACAGGCACAATAAGGTCAGGTGCAGACACAGCTTGGATTAACTGCTGCATCTTTTCTGCAGAAGATGTATTCCACAATACAATCTGGTTCAGCGGCACAATGTTACCTTAAAATCAAACAAAATTCTGTTATAAGCAGAAAAAATGCACTTCAAGAACTATCTCAATAAAGGTAAATTAGAAGGGCTAGTGGTTAGGAGAAGGCTGGGCTTGAAAAATATACCTCCATTGCGTGTTACAATAAAAATATATCCGTTTTTGGGTTCATCATACAAGGTTACCCAAAATGGAACTAAAAATGGAGACCTTGATTTTAAAGAAAGATTGGGTAGTAATGGTGTGTCTGCTAAAGCTAATGAAGTCCTCTATTATATTAAAAAGGCCACTGACTCAAGGGATGTTACCTCTTTAGAGGCCACTCATAAGACCTCGAATATGCAGTGCAGTTTGAATTTGTCTTTTTGCAACCAACGTAAACTATGTAATGTATGATAAAAGCTGAAATGAATATGCACTGCATATTCAAGGTCTTTTACCTTTTTAAAGGTAAAAAGGATCTTCAAGGTAAGAACTCACAAAGCTGAGCATAAACGTGCCACGCCTCCGAGCTGTCCATCTTTCCAAAACCTCGATTGTCCACTATTGTAATGCAGTCTGTTAGTTTGTGTCCAATTCTGTCTGTGGTCTTTGCTCCATAAGAGGAACCTTCACCAGCAATGTCATTAAAATGTCCACCTCCTAACACAAACATACAGGAGTTTACAAATGAGGACTTTCCATGCCCGGCAAAGCCAAAGAGCTGAATGAGTATACGGTGGTAGGGTTGATACTTCAGTTTGTAACCCTTGATGTAATTGGTGAGTTGTGTAGGATCAGAGGGATCATGAACTTGCAGGGGAGGCTGTATCTTCTCTGAGAACAAATAATAAGAACATATCAGAGAATAAAAAATTCTTCTTCAAAAATTCTATTCTTATGCCAAATAAAAATGATGATTTCCTCACCTGATAAGTTATTGTCAGTCTGGCAAATTATTGTCTCCATTGGTTCTAAATTTTTTTTTAAAAAGTCTTGTAGAACAGATTCCGCCTTCATATTAGTAACAAGAAAAGAAGGAAAAGTGTTGGGGTTATTCCAAAGATTTGCTAGTACTTAGACTACAAATAAAAACAGCTGTAAAGGGACAGCCAGGAGGAAAATCTAACCAAGAGTGGCAGCAAATATTAACGGGCAGTTGCAAATAACTAACTGCCTGCTGCCTTTAAAGAAACTGAAAACTGTTGTCTGAAGAGGAGCCTTCAGTGAGATCATCAACTATGAATTGTCTGAGCAACTTGATGGACATGTCCCTCTTTTCGACCTCAATATTTACATAGCTGAACTCCCACCCATAAGATACTGAGTAATTGTGACTTTGATTCATGTTAATCTATGTTCTATGTCACCCGTAACGGTGGAATAACCAGTTTGGGTGATCTTTTCCCAAGAACTATGTATCAACCTAGTTACCAATGACTGTGATGTAATAAAAGTCATATGTGTGGAACCATCAAACGTATGGTCCACTTGTACCAGATTGAATTTTGTGTTGCACTCCATTTGCAAT
Organism: Xenopus petersii; assembly: GCA_038501925.1. NCBI lineage: Eukaryota > Metazoa > Chordata > Amphibia > Anura > Pipidae > Xenopus > Xenopus petersii. Next base: position 6,695,413 of record CM076689.1, on the reverse strand, counting down.
GCCCCCCAACCCTAGTATGATATATTATGTTTCAACCTTAACACCTTTGCCAGGTTCCACATGAAATTTCTTCACTATTTCATCTCTGGCCTTAACAAATATTTTATGCCCTCCAGCAACGTGGTATTTCTTTTGCTCCTGAGCTTTAATGTTTGGCTCAAAGAGGCGGTCGAGGATTTCTCTGCATTTCTTCTCAGAGGAAACTTCTAATGTTTTCCAAACTTCCTCTTTTTGTTTCTCTATAGTCTCCTGTAATGTAAAAATGACAAAATGTTTATTAAGCGTATCCTCTACACTATGGGCAAGATTTCCTGTTCTAAATTACAGGACCTTTTTTAAGATAATGACATATTAGTAGAATGTACTTTCTGATATTATTGTGCATTAGTATATGACACTATAGCCTAATATTTTTGAGCTGAAATGTACTTATTACAGGGGAATATCTATGCAGGAATAGTTGTATGGTATATCTTTCTATAGCCTATAAGAAAACTAAGTGTGTTGTTCCAGGAGAGTTGTGCTTAGTACAGGAGAAAGCCTATGCTGACATAATTTTATGGAATCTTTCTACTGTCTATGAGAAGACCTAAAATGGAGGAGGATAAACTGCATTTATAAACTGCACTGCTTGTGCCTTTTTGGCTTTATTTGGCGGTTTGTGTCTGACGTCATGCCGATTGGCGATCAGCGCTTAATGTCCTGTCCGAATTTCCTAATTTGGAAATCTGGACAGGCACTTTTCACCCGTGCAGCCCTTCCAAAAACCGGGCTGTCTGGGTGAAATCCGGACAGGTGGCAGCCCTACCTCGATCTGTTCTACAACTACGCTTTCTGTTACCCCATCCCTTCTGTATACGTTCCCTTATCTGCCCAGAACTCTCTTTGGTCCTCTCACTTTAGGACCTGGTCCTTTCGCTTAGGGTTTCTCCCAAAGTGGGTATAGGCAGAAGAGTGAGCCATGACCGGGAGCTTGTTGTTAGTTCTGGGTTTGGAATACCATATGTTACATTTGACCTGCCTCATTTCTATTTACTTATATAATAAACGGTGAAGAAAAACAATGTCCTACCATAAGTTGATGTTCAGACTGATCTTGAACAGTTCTGTACTTAAAAGACTTCTCTTTAAAATGCGTGAGAGCTTCATTTAGACAAGATTCGTGGAACGTCTGGAATTCCAGTAATGTGTCAAAGCTCCTGGACATAATTTTCCCTTTATAGAGCTCAGTGGAAGATTTTATTATAGAATTATTCTCATCCAAAAAGATCTTAGTGATGGAATCCTCCAAATAAGATATACGTTTTGTGGTCACCGCTTTGATGTAAGAGTTGGCCAACTGTCCAAGAACTAAAAGACAACATGTACAATTTATCTGGAATGACACCAGAACACCAGGCCACCATGGAGCATTTGTATTAATAAAGCTAAATACAACTACAACCAGCCTGCTTCTGTGGTTATTGCTGACTGTGGCCTCGCCTAGAGAAGTACAGTTTGATGTGCAATGGCCACGTTGCCTTATCTACTAGATTCTGTAGTCCAGCTAAGCTACTACATAATAATCATAATTTATGTGCAAATAAAAAAAGCAGGCTAAATTTGCCCTTATTTTGCACAATGCCTGGGAATATTAAATGGCCCCTAGTGTTTTTCTTGGGACATTGTTGAATAAACATGGGACCTGCATAGTCTCAACAATTTATTTTCCATGGGTAGCCTCTGTAGTAGTAGTGTAGTAGTAGTGTAGCTTACTGAATTCTTGTGACTTTGGTGTGATGCTCATGACTAGAAGACATCTTCATAACCTGCTCTGTAGTAAAATCTTAATCTTAAAATATGATAACACATACCAAGCAACAGAGGTGTCCCCATGACCCTTGACTCCTTCCTGATTATGCATGTTACACTATTGGCCACTTTATCAAAAGATGTGTGGCACCTCAGGTGATATCCCTTTTCTACCCTTTACTATAAGGAACCCAATGATCATGAAGCAACAAGACATATCAACTGTTAAGTATGGTATGTTGTGTTTTCTATGATTTCATGGAGGCATCGTGTAGTTTAAGGTCAAAATTCATTCAAGGTTGACTCATAGTGTTGGTTACAGCAATACATTGAAAAATGACTTACTGCATCCAGTGACCACTTGACCTCCTTCTAGCATCTTGGACTCAGCATTCTTGTAGATAAACTGACAAAATGTTTCCATCATCTCCACAAATTCCGGAGATAACTGCTTCTCAGGGACATTTTCCAGATTACAAATTTTATCATTGTCTGTAGAAGGAACTTCAAAAGTGAAACATTTACGGACAGGGAACCTTGTCCTGAGGGTTTTCCTGAAAAAGTTTCTTCTTTCTGCTACCGGGGTCGTTACAGCTACAACATGAATATAAAGTCCATAAGTTGTGGTTATAATTAGAAAATGCAATATTAGCAACCTAAATGCTTGGCATGGGTTTGAGGCAGAAGTCAAACAGTGTTCTTGGCAGGCAATTAAACCTTTTATGATTCTGGGGACATGTTTACCCGTGTTTTGTGAGCTCATGGATTATGTCAATGCTCATTCTGTGATATCATGGTCTACTGTCATTACATTGTCATGTTCCTTCACCACAGCCAACATTCCCTCTATTTTTGAGTTATGTGCCCAAAATATATTGTGTGTGCAAAACAATGGGCAGCTCTGAACAAACATTTCATACAAACTTCACTTTGTGTGTGTATGTTGGTGTTGGGCCTTTTTTTTTGCCTGTGTGCGTAGAGAGAACTTTGGTTAAGACTGCAATGTTAATATGTAGTTTGCCTCCACATTTCCCATATATCTCTCTAATAAATACAGGTTATCTTGGTTGTACTTACGGGAGATCTCTTTAAGACTGTTTTCCAAGTACTCATCTGCAGTGGCTGCCCGGCCTTCCAGCACCATCTTGAGACTGAAATTTCGCACAGCCCAAACAAAAAGGGGTGTAAATGGAGAATCCCCCAAGTCCCCCTCTTCAAATGAAGATCTACTCATGATACACTCACTTAGTTCAGATGTGTCACTGTGAATTCATGTAAGGATGAGACTGCACAATGAAATCTTAAGATGGGGCATCATTAAAACATTTTACCCCTGGACCCTCGTGTGGTTCTTAAAAACTTCCATCTGACCATCTGTAGACAGTGTAAAAGGGCATGGATGGAACCTAAGGAATTTCACCATATTGGAATGCATGGAATTTCTTCCCCTTCCTAAATTGTCTAGTGACCATGAGTTTTTCCTGTGTTATGGTAACACTCCAGTCATCCTGGTAAATAAATGACTTAAAGGAGAAAGAAACCCCCATGGCGCAAACACCTCCCCCTCTCCCCTGTGTTGCTTCCCCTCCCTCCTCCCCCCTGGCCTACCTGTCCCGCTGGGCAAATGCCCCTAACTTGTTACTTACCCCTCTGTGCAGGTCCAGTCCACGGAGTTCACAGACGCCATCTTCTTCCACGCGATCTTCTTCCTGCTTTGACCGGCGTTTTGGCGCATGCGCAGTAGGAGCATTTCGCCGGTACGGATCTACTGCGCATGCGCCAAAAGTCACTAAGTTTTCTGATTTCACTTTGTGATGTTTGGCATGCGCAGTAGATCCGTACCGGCAAAATGCTCCTACTGCGCATGCGCCGGTCAAAGCAGGAAGAAGATCGCTTGGAAGAAGATGACGTCTGTGAACTCCGTGGATAGTTTGGGTGGCACTTAGACAGGACGTGGACATTACCTGGCATAGTCCTATTTAAGTGCCCATAGTAACTGAGCCCTGATTTCTCTAACAGCCCTGCCTCTCCCTTCAGGTTTTAGCCATTCACTTGATTTCACTTTTGGACAAGACTTCCATATTTCTGGATAGACAGCAGGTAGGGGGTTGTGGGTAAGATAGCAAGTCTAAGACAGCAGAACTCAAGGTCTACCTTATCATTTGAAATGTGCACAATTATGATGACTGCAATAACATAGTTTATGAAATCAAGTCCACTGCTCATGTATTGGAGGACTGGTAAAGTGAAATAGCAAATAGTCAATTAATAGAAAAGGATACTATAATGTTTTCACAGCATCTTCATCTATGGTTCCTATGCTGTTATACACAAGCGCACTGCTCAGCAGCAATGTGAGCGAGAGGATAGCATTGTCGTTCCTTTTATCACCCTATAAAACCATATATACATATAAATGTCATTAGAGAGGTCTCCATAAACATCTAAACTAATATGTAGAACTTGGAATTACCTTGTGGACATCCCCAAGTCCTTCTGTGTCCAATAAAACCAAGGTGCGTGCTGATTTATCAGGGTGAGGGACACACCACATCCAGATGCCCTTTGTTTTAGCCTGGACTGTGTGTCCCAAAGAGAAACCACCTAACAAGGAAAGACATTCCATATGGTCTCATCAGCTTTGGCCATGTGATCTTGTACATGTTCCCTGAAAACCCTAAATAAATTCACCTTGGCAAAGATGAGGTACCTACAGTTTTACACTGATCTTAGAACAGAAGTACATAGGTCAGTAATTCACAAAAAAATAAATCTATGATAGGTAAAGTCCTGAGCCTAGGTCGTCCTTGGGTCGAAGCTCTCTGAAAAGCATAGAGCTGCAGCTCCATCCAACCAATTATTGATTCTCAACTGCAGCTCCCAACAGATGGAAAAGCACATGTTGCAGACAACTTTCTATTCTGAGGACTTCTCTGATACTTACCTGTTTTCACTCCGGCCAACTTATTCATCAGATAAGACTTCCCTGAGCGATATGGTCCAACAATGGACACCACTACCAATGGCTGAGAGATCTTCTCCAGGATTTGCTTGGCTTCTTGATTCAAACAAATCTTTTTGCCTGGTTCATTCTCAATTAGACAGATGGGTTGGTTCAGCTTTGGGATAGGGGCCATGTTTATCTAGATATCAGACAGATATAAGAAGAGACAGATAATACGAATTTGTGTGTCTTTGTCTAGTTAAGAATTCAGCAGGCTGCTTGCCCATTATTATGAACTGACCTTGTCAATGATGTCACAGAAGGGGAGGGGTCAAAGGGATTGAGGTAAGGGGGGAAAGATTTGCATTGTAAAAAGATTTTTTTAAACATTTATACAGCAGCCAGTAATGATACGTATGTCAAAAAAATGCAACCCGTACCCGACCCCTAACCCGCTCTGTACTTCTGTTTATAGGCCGGAACCTGCACTGCCCTGAAAGGGGGTGGGGCAGGCTGCCTATAAATAGGTGCTGCCAGTATAAGACTCCCACAAAAGAAGTAAAAGGGCAGGTAGAGCGGAAGGAAGAGTTCAACCCAAATCCACGACTTGCAGACAGTATGCAGAAGTTGCCACAAACTTGCCCCTCCTGCGGGTAATCCTGTACACAGGTATCCTGTGCTTGAATGGCTGCCCCCATGGCTACACAGCAGCTTGTTTATATAAACTATAGTAGTACTTATCTGTTATCTACTGTGTATCCTGTGCTTGAATGGCTGCCCCCATGGCTACACAGCAGCTTGTTTATATAAACTATAGTAAAGTTTCTGAATCAAACACACCAACTGTACCAGTGCAGGGCAACAGGACATAAGTTTGTTATTCCTTTCAAACACTTTCACTTTTTGGTGTTACTGTGCCTTTCATTGCAATCCTTGTATTGAGCCTCGTACTGGTCTTTTTCACAGTAACGCTGACATAACTCTCTATGGCTTTTATAAAGGAAACCTTCATGTGCCTTAATCCATATAGATCAGTAAAGGGAACATCTGCTTTTTATGAACAGAGAAATCGCAGCCGGCACAGACTCAGTCCCTTCACATTGTCGAGTTTTGTGGGTCACTTACCTTGACTTGAATGTTTTGTGTTGACTTGATGTTCTGAATTTACTTTCTCTTCGTTATTCGTTGTGCTGGTGAATTAATCTTTACATACTCGGCTTGAATTCTTTTACTTCTCTAGTCTTGTTCTATCCGGTTGTCCATCCAGTGGTCTCTCTCACCAGGCTCCCCAACTCTCTCTCGTACTTCTCTCTTTAAGTCTGCCACCGACTTCTCCCTCCTGTACAATACTTGTTATCTCCCAGGGGTTGAACTACATTAAACTGAGTCAAATGGAAAGTGAAAGTAACAAGCTCTGACTTGTGCTCAAAGGGGACATTACTCCCTTACGTAAAGTTCTATTTTCTTTTAAATGATCGTCCCATATCTCACTGGGGGGTCGACCTCACCCATCAGATTAAAGAAGAGCCGGTAACTTCCATACATGTCTCAAAAGAGAAAGTAGAGATGAATGGTGCTCATTCACCACACTGGATATCTTTATTACAAATTCATTTTATTGAAGATAAAATATGGGATCACACAAGTGCAAAAATGTCAGACGTGGTTTTTCAATGGTTGCTGAGGTATAAACCTATATATAAATATATCGTTCACATTCGTATTGCGCTCCAGTAGACAGTCAATTCATGCCAGGGTGCTGTCCCATAGACAAGCATTGCAAAAAAGAGACGCACTCCTTGACTTCATAATGCAGAGAAAAAATTAAAAATGTATTGTCAACGTTTTGGTCCCTTTTTTCACGTTAAAGGATAAGTAAACTTTTAAAATAAGTGAATGTAAAACTGATGAGGGGGCTATTCTAAGCACTTTTGTCATTTACATTCATTATATATTTATTTTTTATTCCAAGATATTAAGGGATACATGTACTGTTAATATGAATGAATTTTGTTACAACAGCGCCACTTGCTGGTCAGTTTCCCACCAGTCTGACCACCAAGTAGTCAAGGAAGTTGTCAGGAGAAAGAAAGAGGCTGCTCTGATGTTCTTCTGCTTAGGAATAAAATTCCAAACCTTTCTCACGTCTTTCCTAAGCAGAAGAACATCAGAGCAGCCTCCTGACAACTTCCTTGACTACTTGGTGGTCAGACTGGTGGGAAACTGACCAGCAGGTGGCGCTGTTGTAACAAAATTCATTCATATTAACAGTACATGTATCCCTTTTAATATCTTGGAATAAAAAATAAATATATAATGAATGTAAATGACAAAAGTGCTTAGAATAGCCCCCTCATCAATTTCACATTCACTTATTTTATAGGTTTACTTATCCTTTAACGTGAAAAAAGGGACCAAAACATTGACAATACATTTTTAATTTTTTTCAAGTCCAGAAGTGCATCTCTTATTTGCATATATATTTATATATAGGTTTATACCTCAGCAACCGTTGAAATATATTATCTTCAATATCTTATCTTCAATAAAATGAATTTGTAATAAAGATATGAGCACCATTCATCTCTACTTTCTCTTTTGAGACGTGTATGGAAGTCGCCGGCTCTTCTTTAATCTGACGGGTGAGGTCGATCCCCCAGTGAGATATGGGACGATCATTTAAAAGAAAATAGAGTTGAACTTTACATATGGGAGCAATGTCCCCTTTGAGCAAAAGAGCTTGTCACTTTCACTTTCTGTTTGACTCAAGCCGACAGTTTAATGTGGTTCAAGTCTTGAGAAAGGTCCCAATAGGGATAGAAACTTTGATAATACCGTTTTTTTTTTTGCAATGCCGAAATATATATATATATATATATATATATATATCTATATATCTATATATATAATATATATCTATATATATCTATACAAACCAAAAAAGGATCAGCACTCACAGGTCTTAAAAATAAAATAAAATTTTTTTATTGAAGAGCTATGGACTCCATTTCCTGGAATTTATATATATATATATATATATATATATATATATATATATATATATATATATATCGATATATATATATATATATATATATTTATATGTGTGTGTGTGTGTTTGTATAGGGGTACCAAAGAAGGGTCACAAAGGTTAAGCCACTATGTATAGGAGGAGGTGCAGGTGTATTGTGTTATTACAGTTTTGCTAATGAAGGTGAATTGCCCTTTAAAATGCGAGTCTTACTTTTCCCAAGAGACCTGCTTATCTAAAACTTTTTACAAAAGTATCTAAGTATCTGTTCTCGGCTCTCTGCCAAAAGCCAATTAAGTTAGAAACATTGTGTCTTTTTTCTGGCTGTTCAGTGCAGGAGATCAAATAAAAAGGTTGGGACATTTCAGTACAAATGCGGGACTGATGTTTGAGCTGTCAAAAGTAGGGCTGTCCCGCTCAAAACTGGACAGTTGGGAGGTATGGCCATTTCCTTCATATAATCCGATCGTCTGGTCCCAGGGCTAAAAGTTCGGATTAACTCGATATTGCCCTGCCGTTGGTGGGCACATCGGAGAAAGATCCTCTCGTTTGGCGACCTTGCCGATTGAACGGATTTTCTAGAGTTTGGCCACCTTTAGAGAAATGTGTGAAATTTTATTCTGTATTTATGAAATAGCCTTACACGTTTCTTATCTCCAAGGACACTTAATCAGAGGCTGCTCAAGTACTGAATAAAATGACATATTTCTCTTACACGTCTGTGTGGAGGACTGGTGCTTGAGTGCCCAACTGCATGTATGGCTGTGTATAGGTGCACTCAACACTGGACTGGGGGATCTGGGGCCCAAGGGGATGTGACCTCAGGGGCCCCCCTCCTCCCCGCCTTAAGGTGGCCATACACGGGCCGATAAAAGCTGCCGACAGACTGTGTCGGCAGCTTATTGGCCCGTGTATGGGGGCCCCCGACGGGCTTCCCCGATCGAGATCTGGCCGAAAGTCGGCCAGATCTCGATCGGATGGGTTTAAAAATCCCGTCGGATCGCGGCCGCATCTGTTCGTTGATGCGGTCTCGCGATCCGACCGCCCGTTTCCAAATGCTAGGATCCGATCGTTGGGCCCTAGAGCCCACGATCGGATCTGCCCGATATTGCCCACCTCAAGGTGGGCATATCGGAGGGGCATCCGCTCGTTTGGCGACATCGTCAAACGAGCAGCTCTATCCATGTATGGCCACCTTTAGTCATGATGTTTTCCACTAACACCACAACACCCCCCACTGTACCTATTCTTCATTGTGGCTGTGATCAGTAGGGGAGGTCAGGGGAAGTAGTCATGGTTTCAGGCAGGTCTGGGTCATTTAGGCCCATTGGGTTTTTTACTGGTTTCCCACCCTGGTTGAAATAACAGCAGTGTTTGTGGATTTCACCCCAAAAATACAGACTTGAGCCTCTTCAGCCTGAAATCTACCCATACCGTATGCATAGGGAGAGCAGGAAGTGCTTAAAAAACTAGAAACCTCTCTGAAATCTTTCCTAAGCAGAAGAACATCAGCCTCTTTCTTTCTCCTGACAACTTCCTTGACTACTTGCTGGTCAGACTGGTGGGAAACTGACCAGCAGGTGGTGCTGTTGTAACAGTTCCTCTTGACAGCTCAACCCACAGTCTGAACCTGCACTGAACAGCACTAAACAGCCAGAAAAAGAAACAAAGTTTCTAACTTAATTGGCTTTTGGCAGAGAGCCCAGAACAGCCACAGCAGATAAGATACTTTTGTAACAATTTCAAGATAAGCAAATACGGTAAGTAATTGTAACAATATAATATAACAGGTCTCTTCGGAAAAGTTAGACTCACAGCTTAAAGGGCAATTCACCTTCATTAGCAAAACTGTAATAACTGAAAAAAAACAGACATATGTTCAAACTTTCAAATGTTGTATAATTAACATGGTAATTAGGGGGTGTGGCCACAAAAAATGGCCGTGGTCACAAACATTCACTGTGCTACACGCAGCAACTTTTTTGCCCCTCTTTTTATTTCCATTTGGGAGGAATGATGCCATGTTGTACCCCTTTAGTCCTGCAAGAACTGGCATTTGCAAATGAGACCTGCTTTGTCCTAAATCAACTGCCATTCCCAAGGAAATGACTCTAGAGCCCTATTGAAAGAGATCATTATTGTCATCATGAACAGGAATAAAATATTGTGCAATAGTTGGGTGTATACGTGGAGTATAGTGATGTGCGGGTCAGGCTTTTCCCGACCCGCAACCGGCCGCAACCCTCCCTCCCAACATCCGCGCCCACCTGAGCCCAACGTCCGGGTTTCTTTTATAGACCCGCGCCGATCCACCCCGCTGATGAAGTTACAAAAGGGGCGAGACGAGAGTCGTGCATCTATAAACGCTCAACCTGGAAGTCGGAAGCCAGAAAGGAGCATGCAAGGTTGGCCCTAACCCGCCCGACCCCTGGAACCCGCGGGTATTGGGCCGGCCCAACATCACTACTGGAATACAAAAATACAACTGATAGCTGGCACAAGAGGTAAATAGAGCCGCGGTCCATAGAGCTTACAATCTATTGCTGTACATCCCAGTAAATAAACTTGCACCCCCATTTTCCCTGCGCTGTTTTGCTGTAACACGTTTGTTATGTTTGTGCTCAGAGGAGCCGCTATGGAATATTCTGCCTGGAGATATAGGAAAGTTTGGTTCCAAAGCAGCTGGAATGCCAAATGCAGCCTCTCCCTGCTCCAAACATGAGTCATTAGAGAGTTTCCTAGTGAGGAGGAGGGAGCGGGGCTGGGATATACTCGGGGTTGGGATATACTCAGGGCTGGTCCGTTATTTCAAGTTAGAATCCCCTTATTGCTTCAAAGGGCTTCACTCCGATTGGGCAGCACCTTCTCCCTCCAGACACAGGACCTTCTGCGACTCCCAGGTACCGTACTGGGGGGGAAACTCTATCCAGGCAGTGGGAATTGTCCATTTAAAGGGTTTCCGAATAAGTTTTAAACTCCTTGTAGCTCTCACCTGAGATTGTGGGAATTGTCGTTTTAAAGTGACAAACTGCACAGAAGTCAGCAATTATAGAGCAAAGTCAATATAGAGAATAATTAGTGTTTGTGATCAGCCATACTAAACAGCCGTTAGACTACAACTCCCAGCATCCACTTCACTTTCCAGTTCTGACTCTACTCCTTTAAAAATACTTATTTTAAGATTGGGTTATAATTATTATTATTATTATTGTTTTAGCTGCATTTTCCAGGGTGTAGGGGGTGATGGGAGTTGTAGGCTGCAGGGTGACAAGCCTGTTATGGTTATACCTGGTGCAACTGAGATCACTGTGCCAATTGCCTGGGTGTCCAGATGTTGCAGTACTACAAATCCCAGCATGCTTCAATAGATAATCCAATGCCAAAGCATGCTGGGACTTGTAGTCCGACTGCACAATGAAAGCCAGGCATGGGCTGAATGGGTGGGCGTAGCACATGTTTTTGGAAGGAGGCTGGAGTGAGTCAGAGGCCAGTTTGTGCCCATGGAAAGTTTGGCTCAGATTTGTTTCTGTAACTAACAACACTTGGGGGTGGGTGGAATGTACAAGAGAAGGGAGAGTGGAAAAGCTCAGTGCTCCCAGATTTAGCCTCAAATCTCACTGGCGGCTGAGCAACTGTCAGTTTCACATGGGTAAGAGGAGTGGAGATTGGGGATGTACAGACACCAGTGCAGTCTGCACCGTCTTGTCCTGCACGGGTAAAACTGGTGTGTTTGCTTCAAGCAGACTACTATAGTTTATATAAACAAGCTGCTGTGTAGCCATGGGGGCAGCCATTCAAGCACAGGCTACACAGTAGATAACAGATAAGTACTACTATAGTTTATATAAACAAGCTGCTGTGTAGCCATGGGGGACAGCCATTCAAGCACAGGATACACAGTAGATAACAGATAAGTACTACTATAGTTTATATAAACAAGCTGCTGTGTAGCCATGGGGGCAGCCATTCAAGCACAGGATACACAGTAGATAACAGATAAGTACTACTATAGTTTATATAAACAAGCTGCTGTGTAGCCATGGGGGCAGCCATTCAAGCACAGGATACACAGTAGATAACAGATAAGTACTACTATAGTTTATATAAACAAACTGCTGTGTAGCCATGGGGGCAGCCATTCAAGCACAGGATACACAGTAGATAACAGATAAGTACTACTATACAGTAGTTTATATAAACAAGCTGCTGTGTAGCCATGGGGCAGCCATTCAAGCACAGGATACACAGTAGATAACAGATAAGTACTACTATAGTTTATATAAACAAGCTGCTGTGTAGCCATGGGGGCAGCCATTCAAGCACAGGATTTATAACATATGACATCACTAGTCACTGTTTATAAGGACATCATTCATAAGATATTCATGGCTTTTGTGTATTATATACAGTGTATAAATAGATATATTGGGAAATGGCTTAGAATTGTCCTTCTTTGGGCATAAGGTCAGTTTCTGGGTGGAGATCACATTTAGGCATCAAACAGGGAGTTAAAGGAGAGAGTTTTGTGCAAACAACAAGTAGTGAAGAGCAGGGCAGGGCGTTTGGAATGTGGGCAGAACTCTGCATTGTGGCACCTCTGGAAATACAGGGGGGAGTGCAAATACCTTGGCTCTGTGCCCGTTGTACTGGCTGCTCTTCTCATCTGCATTTATGTACAAGCCTGTGCTTATTTGGTATAGAACCAGCCTGCGCCCACAATCTACACACAATAGGGACACTGTGCCATTGCCAAGCCTTCATTAGTGTAGCCATAGACTTTCTTATATGGTTTTGCAGTAGGCAGCCCTCCATCTGCCCTGCGACTACAACTCCCAGCATCCCTCTGACAGCACCAGGCTGAAAACAAGCAGTAACACATAAAACAATACAGTGAAATAAAAAATAGGGCCCTTAGTGACCTTTCCCAATAATCACAGGGCTCCTTAAAAAAAAGACAGCAGAACTGCAGTTGCACAAAAATGGAGACATCCTGCATTGATCCCATTCATATCAACAGCGAGACTGAAATGATGCAATTGACAAACGCCCACAAATGCATTCATTTACATACATCAGACAGAGTTCTGGCAAACGCAATACTGCATTAGGCCTAAAGGATGCTGGAATGATGCATTGTGGGTAGAAAAAATGGCAAATAGCTTCCAAAATTGCACTTTGCACATCATGGTCATAAATAAGCCCTCATATGCCAAATGTGCATTAAAAACAAGGAAAAAAACATCAACATCAAAATAAATAATGGAGAGAATATTCCGCAGGGTCCCGCAGATGGGGGGATATTATTCATGCAAATGAATAATGCTTGACAAAGGGGGTTTCTTCCTTGAAAACGTTGCATCTCGCAATAAATCAGCAAGGGCTGCATTACCTTCCTGTGCCAGTGAATTGCTTTGTTCATGCAAATCTCCAACATTTTTTTGTTTTTCTGGGGCCCCATGGCCATGAACGTATACCCCTGAGCCTATGAATAATAATCCTAAATATGAAACCTGGGAACAAAGAGCTGTGGCTATTTTATAATCCCTGGCTTTGTGTCCAGTTGGGAGGCTGGAAGATACTTTATATTTAGGAGCTGATGCCGGGGGAGTGACACATTTAGCACTGTGGTGGGAATTGTTCTGGATATATTAGAAGTACAGTAAATATAGAATGTGCCTCCTTAAAACAAAGGAGGACTAACACACCCATAACTACAGTTTCTTATGAAATATCAACTTGGCAAATTCCTTCCCCATAACTCTTACCAAACTTGCTCCAAAGACATCTCATCTTCTTGTACATCCAAGGAGCAGACCAGGGACCACTTTTACCATGATGTGCAAGCAAAGAGGTAGGCACCAGATATTACAAACTCAGGACCAGGAAATGTGATGCAGTTGGTTGTTCGGAAGTTGATGTACATTTAACTCAAAACCAAGTCTATAAAAAGTATCCTCTTGTGAGGAACATCATCCTGGTAATACAATGGTTTGGGCAATGTGTTTTTGTTTCTTGTGTCTTCATTTGCCCATATCCCTAGATAGCATCAAGAAAAAGCCATGTAGGGAAAAAAGTATTGATTTTATCAGTTGAATCAAACCAAAAACTCAGAGCAGTGGGTTTGAGGTCTTTGAAGTCCAACTGTTGGTCAAAGTCTTCCTATCTTATAATAAGTGTTAATAGGTATATCAAAAGACTGTGGAGTATCTTGAAGGGGTTCTCCCTTGAGCTCGCCCTTGATAGCACTGGGATTGGCTCTGAATCTTTCTTCTTATACATGAAATTCACCTTGGAATGGAGCAATCTTTATTTAGACATCTGGCGCACACTGTCCCACCAAACATGAACTAGATTAGCATATAAAACTAGGCTCTATCTGTAGCTCAGTCCATATGGTGCATAATGAGTCATCTATATTATATTGCTATCCTGTTCAAGAGGCCTCTTCACATAGTTGGGGTTGATTTAGAGCTTGAGAGACTCTGGAAACTCCACCTCCCATCTGAATATCTGAAATACCTGCGATTGGTGTAAATGAAATGAACGTAATACAGTGTGCAAAACACAAATACAGACATGGGATCTAGTAATTAAACTTGTTATTCTGAAAGATTCTAAAATCAGCAATAGTATTCCACAGGGCAGTAAAGTATGACCCCCAACAACCAGTCAGCATTTAGCGTTGATCAGTTTGCTGTAGGTAGAAAGATCAAATCTCTGATTGGTTCAAAAGGTTAAAGGTCACCACCATACATGGGCATATCTAGTTGCTGCTCTACAAATTATCTTGTAGGCTAATTCATATCACTTTTGAGACCACAAGATTTTTGAAACCTCACAATGTCTAATTGTAGGGTTTTCCTCCAGAAAACATGGCATCGAAAAGAGGGATTGCAATTGTATCGCGGGAAAATCCAGAATCCTACGACTGGCTGATCCATTTTCTCCTGTCTATTCCTGGACTGGATGTCCGACCCATCTATGTTACCAATGCCAACTCCAGGAACCTTATACAGATGGTCTCCAAGTGCACATTTGCCATCCTGTACCACTCCAAGAAGAGAGGCAGAATTAATGTAACAGATGTACCAGACTCATTATATGACCAGGAACTCAATGAATTGTCTAAGCACTTTGGTAAGAGACGTTAGTTGGTTCAGTGTTATGTTAATGTTAACAAGTTTTCCTTTGGTTTAACATCAGACCAAAGCACCTTCTCTGTCAACATTTTTACTGATATATGAAAATATCTGTAACTAGGGGGTACACAGGGCACAAATAAGCATGTGCCCCAAATCTCCCCTAACTGGCCTTCAGGCTGGGCCCCCCTAGCTCATAACAAGGTTATAGATTTATAGAAACATTGGGGTAACAGTCACCCTGCTATAGTTCCAGGGGTACCCAGGACACAAATAAGCATCACCACAAATCTCCCCCTAACTGACCTTCAGACTGGGCCCCCTTAACTCATAACAAGGTTACAGATATATAGAAACATTGGGGTGTCACCCTGCTATAGTTCCAGGGGTACCCAGGGCACAAATAAGCATCACCCCAAATCTCCCCCTAACTGGCCTTCAGACTGGGCCCCCTTAGCTCATAACAAGGTTACAGATATATAGAAACATTGGGGTGTCACCCTGCTATAGTTCCAGGGGTACCCAGGGTACAAATAAGCACTCACCCCAAATATCCCCCTAACTGGCCTTCAGACTGGGCCCCCTTAGCTCATAACAAGGTTACAGATCTATAGAATCATTGGGGTGTCACCCTGCTATAGTTCCAGGGGTACCCAGGGCACAAATAAATACTCACCCCAAATCTCCCCCTAACTGGCCTTCATGCTGGGCCCCCTTAGCTCATAACAAGGTTACAGATATATAGAAACATTGGGGTAACAGTCACCCTGCTATAGTTCCAGGGGTACCCAGGACACAAATAAGCACTCACCCCAAATCTCCCCCTAACTGACCTTCAGACTGGGCCCCCTTAGCTCATAACAAGGTTACAGATATATAGAAACATTGGGGTAACAGTCACCCTGCTATAGTTCCAGGGGTACCCA
Source organism: Xenopus petersii (assembly GCA_038501925.1). Classification (NCBI taxonomy): domain Eukaryota; kingdom Metazoa; phylum Chordata; class Amphibia; order Anura; family Pipidae; genus Xenopus; species Xenopus petersii. The sequence goes on along the minus strand of CM076689.1, from coordinate 6,679,582 downwards.
GGGCACAAATAATCACTCACCCCAAATCTCCCTCTAACTGACCTTCAGACTGGGCCCCCTTAGCTCATAACAAGGTTACAGATATATAGAAACATTGGGGTGTCACCCTGCTATAGTTCCAGGGGTACCCAGGGTACAAATAAATACTCACCCCACATCTCCCCCTAACTGGCCTTCATGCTGGGCCCCCTGAGCTCATAACAGTCACCCTGCCATAGTTTCAGAGCTGCCCAGGGCAGCAAATGAAGGAGTTCAAGTGAGTTGAGTTAGGAAATAAGCAATAGTCCATGTGAAACCCATGTTTCCATGGATCTACAATTATTAACAGAATGAATTAGCAGAGAGCAGAGAAATTAAAGAATAATAAGTAAAGAAAACTCCTAATAAATAGTACATCCAGCGCTAATTATAGATGTGCAAAATTGAAACAGAAATATTTAGAAACTTTGAATCGTTTGGAACTTGAAGAGAAATATTTAGAAACGCTGTGACTACAGTAACCAGTTTATGTGTAGGAAATCAGTCAAAATCAAGGCCAGCATGGTCAATGTGTGTGGTGTCTCTAGAATATAATAGTGGGTACTGAAGTACTGAATAAGGTAAAATGATTATATTAATATTGTTGTGACATGAATTATGGCTATACAGGGAGAGAGAAAGTCATGGTGGTGATTGATGACCTGACGGACAGCAGCTTGGAGGAGAAGAGACGTCTCCTGGAGAAACAGCCGAGCATCGAGACATTGGCCCAGGAGCTCTTCCTCTTCACCAATCAGGATAAGGCTAATATTGGGCAAAATCCAAATACTGGGTCAGCTGCATCCAAGAAGCTCAGGAGGATGAAAAACATAATTGAGGCAAGAGGTAAGCAAAGAGCTAATGCAATTTAGAGCTTCAAGATGATATTAACCAGATACTTGTGAGGACCAGGAAGGCTCATGATGATTTATTTTTTACCCTGCAACCAAATGCTCATTGTATATAATACTTAGACTACCAGCCACATTTAGGTGGAAGACTTCTCAAGCAACAGCAAGAAGATCCACTCAGCAGTGCTGACAAATTGGGGGCTTTGTATTATAAATCCCATACCGTTTCCTGCATCAGATCAGCTTGCTCTCTCCATGCTCACATATCTACTTGTCCTCTCTTAGCTTCTTTTCTCTCCATGCACATGTCTGTACTTGCTATCTACAGTCCTCTCCATGCTCACATATCTACTTGCCATCTCTTTCCATCTTCTCTCTCCATACACCTATCTCTACTTGCTATCTATTGTCCTATAGGCCTCTCCATGCTCACATATGTACTTGGCATCTGATGTCCTCTGGACTCTCCATGGACATATGTCTAATCATACTGCCCTTTGGCTGTAACAGAATCACTGGCTGTATGTGGCTCATTCTTCTCATTGTGACCCTCAGTTAATAGTATGTTCTATTTTCTACAGCAGATCCCACTAAGAAGATTGTGCCAGTAAGTACATGTTATATTTTATTTATTTATAAGTAGATGTAATGATAACATATGTGTAGAGAGTTACTTGATGAGGGCAATTGTGCCAGTGTTACTCTGTTAGAAAGGTCAATGAATGGAGATAAAAATGGTCATATTTTATGGAATTTCCTGCTCGTTTACAAAGGACATGGGCACTTGCAACCCACTGACTGAATTGCCAGATGGTTTCTGGGTTTCTGCAGAGGCTCAACTGACAATGATTAGTGGTAGCAGAGGCAATGGCTTGTCCTTGTCCTTGAGTCACAACATAGAGAGATCTATCATCAATCACTTGCAGGTATCTACCTTATTCTGACCTGTGTCATCTTTTTTAGGTACAAAAGGAGTCTCCCCGCAAAGGGAGTGACTTTCAAATGACAATCGTAAGTCACACTTCTTTTAATACAGCCCTCCAATCCTAACACAAGAATATTCATTACAACACCATAGAACCCCCCAAATCAGTGAAGCATTTCAGCTAGGCTGGCCTGCATCATTCATCCATCCAACCTCAAGGGGTTTCTAATGCTACACTTGAAAGTCCCTTCATGCAGCACTTTCAATGAACCTGTCTCTGCAAAGTGTCATATTCTCTGTACTGAGTGAGACTGATGTTATTCTCTGTATGCTAATGATGGACACATTACTTCTTTCATCACATCCTTCCAGCTGGAACTGATCTACAACCCCACTAGCAACCTCTGAGAGTTATAGTTTAGCCCCCTTTAAAAGAGGGCCAAAGATATCTGGGGGCAAGAAAATATGAATCATGCAGTTACGCTACTTAAAATATAAGAGGACCCCATCCTACCACCCTGTCTCAGACTGACTCTTGAGTCCCTCTATCTCTGCACCATAGTCTATCTTGCTGTCTCTGAAACACTGGAAAATAAACACGGGATCTGTTCTCTATCAACACATACAGCTCATGCCTATTCATTCCCATTTGTATTCATGTAACATTCTTATTACTGTTGTAATTATTGTAAGTGTGTGCCATGGGCCTGAGAAGTAAGCCTTGCCTTATATTTCATCTTGACTCTCCCTACTTCTCCCTACTCCTACTTTTATCTATATTGTGCCTCTCACATACCTCCTGCCTCCCCCACTCTTGAACATTTATCTCTTGCTGCTCTTTATCTCAGGAATTTCCTTCAAGCCCACAATTGCCGGGCTGGTACTATCTCTATTTATATAGCAAGTAACACTATATCCACTGCTCTAATATCCAACATTTCCACCATATGAATCTGGCTCTTCCAAGATATACCATATGTTCCTTATAACATAATATCATTCCTACTGCACATGTTGTTTAACTCTTCTATAAATGCAACTTTTTCATTAAATGCAATTTCTCTCTTTTTGTTAAATCAGGATAACCCTGGCTCGGAAAAGCTGAGCTGCTGGAAGGTAAGTGACTCGTTGCTGCCTATATGGCTTCAGTTTGCAGAAACCCTGATTAATATAAACACCATGTCCAAGTGCAAAGATAAACAAACTGTTCTAGAGAGCAGGACCAGATGAAGGGAGGTGGTGTATGCTCACCCTGCATCTGTTTATAATGTTCAGAGTGAAAGCAGTGTTCTAAGTGGGACTGTAAATCTTTAAATGACTTTTTTGTATGTTATAGATGGAGCCATTGTTAGCAAGTTTTCAGATGGTCTTTAGTACTATAAGCCTTTCTTTTCTTAAAGGAAAACTATACCCCCAAAATGAATACTTAAGCAACAGATAGTTCATATCAAATTGAATGACATATTAAAGAATCTTACCAAACTGGAATATATATATATTTAAGTAAATATTGCCCTTTTACATCTCTTGCCTTGAACCACCATTTCGTGACTGTATCTGTGCTGCCTCAGAGATCACCTGACCAGAAATACTACAACACTAACTGTAACAGGAAGAAGTGAGGAAGCAAAAGGCAGAACTCTGTCTGTTAATTGGCTCATGTGACCTAACATGTGGTTTGTATGTGAGTACAGTGAATCCTACGATCCCAGGGGGCGGCCCTTATTTTTTAAAATGGCAATTTTCTATTTATGATTACCCAATGGCACATACTACTAAAAAAGTATATTATTATGATAATGGTTCATTTACATGAAGCAGGGTTTTACACATGAGCTGTTTTACTCGGTATCTTTTAATAGAGACCTACATTGTTTGGGGGGTATAGTTTTCCTTTAAAAAAATTGATTTTCAGGACTACTGACCATGGTAATGAAAATATAATAGATTCATTGTGAGGCTTCAATTTTATTGTTGTTTCTCATCCTGCTCTTCTGAATTCCACACCTTTGTGCCCTAAGCCTCATTTTGCTCAACTTACTGCATTGACTTAGATTTGCAATCAACATACAATATATGACATTTATTGTGTGTCTAACCAGTTCCTCATTCAGTAACCGACCTTCTTTCTCTCTCAGAGGTATGCCATATGGATAGTTTTCTTTGCGCTCATCGTTTTGATCCTCGTGATTTGCGTGGCCACACAGTACAGACACAAGCCGGAGGCAATAAGTTCTCCACTGAACGCTACTACTGACGAGTGGACCACCGTTTTTAGCTCGATTAAGCCTACCACATTTCCATCTCCAGAAAACCTTACCTTAAGCCTGGAAAATGCCACCACAATTGCAGAAAACATTACCCTGTATACAGAAAATGCCACCACCGTTCCAGAAAACTTTACCCTGTATACAGAGAATGCCACCACTGTTGCAGAAAATTTTACTGAAAATGCCACCACAGTTCCACAAAACTTTACGCTTTACACAGTAAATGCCACCACCCTTCCTGAAAACATTACCACTGCTGCCACCACAATCCCAGTCAACCTTACCACCATTCCAGCGACGTCCACCACACCTGTAGAAACTTTTACCCCTACTACAGTAATAACCACAACCAGTCCAGGAACTACACCTTCTAGACCAGAACGTGTCACCCCAATCCCGCTACCAGACACAGTCAAGGAAAAACTGAAACAGATTCAAGATCTGATAGCTTCACTCCTAAATCCCTAGATTTCTTCCCTCTTGCCTGAGGGTCTTCTTGCTGTTACAGCCTAAGAATATTATATACAGGAGTCTTCTTGTACCATTCACAATGCCTAACTGCCTCCATGTGCAACTGAACAGATACAAGTTTGGAAATGCAGTAAGACTACACCATGTTCTGTTCCAATCATTCTCATTCTGAAGACCATTCTACAAAAATGCTCCTCCTGCTTCATATATAAAGTAGCACCACGCTGGCCCTCTTCATGGCCAACCCTGCGTCAAGGACCACTGCTTATTAACACAGAACCACATAACTTACTGACAACTGTTCCAGGCATGTTAGATCTCCAGGGCATGGGAAGAAACAATGGGTTTCAGTTGGTAGGAAGGTTAGGATGAGATGGGTGAAAATATTAGAACACAAGGCATCTCCTCTGAATATAAAGAGATGAGGGGGCAGTGAAATGATATAAGAATCTTGGGAATCATTGGAATGGAAAGCAATTGATGCTTGAGTGGGTTGGGTGTCTTTGGGGGACAGGTTGGGTTGTGAGTTGATGGTGAGCAGTAAGTTGCAGTTGAGGAAAGGGCCTATGCCAGTTCCTTCAGTCTGGGTGGGTTCTAAAGATCCATTTTACTCTTGACAATTTTACACCAGGGTCTTCCTCCCTTCTCCACTCCATTGGCGGTATTAAATACAGTTGATATCCATGTAGAACTCGTGCTGCTGGTTGAAGGCTTTTTACTCAGATGTGAGTAGTGGTTTTGTGTACCGAGTAAAAAACTACACAATAAACCAAGAACTTCTTACCTGTAATGGGAGAAGAAGAATGAATATCACCAGTGGTTGCAATTGAGTACTGCTATCTGATTATGAATAAATTCTGAAAGAATAACAATATGGGTTATATAAAATGTACAAGTGGGAGAGATTGCTTGAATGGTTGCTATGGGATACCAGACCTGCAGAAAACATTGGTCCTGTTATTGCATTGACCCTTTTCCATTATCATTAATAAATGACTACCACGTATCTGCCAACTATAATCTGCGCCTCTCGTTAACTAGATAATTATAATGTTAATAAAACAAACTTCTTTCTGCCGTCACATTTCCATGATGTTCACCTTCCATAGAAAAGTTAATTAAACACTGGACAAAAATGTTTACACTGTAATTACAGGTTGTGTAACTTGTCGTGTGATTTATTGGGGGTCAATGTGCTGCCAATGAGTGAGAAAATCGACAGTTAGTTGAGAGAATACCTTTCTTAGTTGATTTGTAGGGCTCCATCAACCGGTTAAAGCTCTGGAAGAACATCTAACAAGCTAAGGGCAGAGATACGGGTCTGGCCTGTTATGCAGAATGCTCCGGACCTGGGGTTTTCCTGATAATTTGGAACTTATCTCTAACTTAAAGGGATACTGTCATGGGAAAATAGTGCTGCTCCAGCAAAATGCTGCACTGAATCCGTTTCTCAAAAAAGCAAACAGATCTTTTTATATTTAATTTTGAAATCTGACATGGGGATAGACATTAGAGATGGCGCGAACTGTTCGCCGGCGAACTTGTTCGCGCGAACATCGGGTGTTCGCGCTCGCCGGAAGTTCGCGAACGTCGCGCGACGTTCGCCATTTTGGGTTCGCCATTGTTGGCGCTTTTTTTTGCCCTCTCACCCCAGACCAGCAGGTACATGGCAGCCAATCAGGAAGCTCTCCCCTGGACCACTCCCCTTCCCTATAAAAACCGAAGCCCTGCAGCTTTTTTTCACTCTGCCTGTGTGTGCTGAAGAGATAGTGTAGGGAGAGAGCTGCTGCCTGTTAGTGATTTCAGGGACAGTTGAAAGTTTGCTGGCTAGTAATCGTTTTGATACTGCTCTGTTATTGGAGGGACAGAAGTCTGCAGGGGTTTGAGGGACATTTAAGCTTAGGTAGCTTTGCTGGCTAGTAATCTACCTTCTACTGCAGTGCTCTGTATGTAGCTGCAGTGGGCAGCTGTCCTGCTTCTGATCTCATCTGCTGACTGCTGCAATAACAGTAGTCCTTGTAAGGACTGCTTTTATTTATTTTTTTGTTGTTTTACTACTACTACTACTACTACTACTACTACTACTACTACTATAAGAGCCCAGTGCTATTAGTCTAGCAGTGTTGGGGAGTGGGACTGGTGTGCTAATCTGCTGCTCCTAGTAGTTCAGCAGCACCAACTTTAATTTTTTTTTTTTTAATATTCATTCTTTTTTTATTTAACTTTTTTTTATTTTACTACCGCTGTAGTAGTGTATAAGTTGACCTTTTAGGCATTATTTGCCCTGTAGGCATTTTTTGCCCAGTGTGTTATTCAACCAACTGCTATCTAGCTGTGTGACCGTGTTCACATTCTGTCTAAATATCCATAATATTACCGTCTCCAGAAAAAACACCGGAGTGACTTTTTTCAAGCAGCCATAATAAATTTTACGTAATCCGTATCCATCGCTGTAGTAGTGTATAAGTTGACCTTTTAGGCATTATTTGCCCTGTAGGCATTTTTTGCCCAGTGTGTTATTCAACCAACTGCTATCTAGCTGTGTGCCCGTGTTCACATTCTGTCTAAATATCCATAATATTACCGTCTCCAGAAAAAACACCGGAGTGACTTTTTTTCAAGCAGCATTCTTATATTTTACGTAATCCGTATCCACCGCTGTGTATACGTTGACCTTGTAGGCATTATTTGCCCTGTAGGCATTTTTTGCCCAGTGTGTTATTCAACCAACTGCTATCTAGCTGTGTGACCGTGTTCACATTCTGTCTAAATATCCATAATATTACCGTCTCCAGAAAAAACACCGGAGTGACTTTTTTTCAAGCAGCATTCTTATATTTTACGTAATCCGTATCCACCGCTGTGTATACGTTGACCTTGTAGGCATTATTTGCCCTGTAGGCATTTTTTGCCCAGTGTGTTATTCAACCAACTGCTATCTAGCTGTGTGACCGTGTTCACATTCTGTCTAAATATCCATAATATTACCGTCTCCAGAAAAAACACCGGAGTGACTTTTTTTCAAGCAGCATTCTTATATTTTACGTAATCCGTATCCACCGCTGTGTATACGTTGACCTTGTAGGCATTATTTGCCCTGTAGGCATTTTTTGCCCAGTGTGTTATTCAACCAACTGCTATCTAGCTGTGTGACCGTGTTCACATTCTGTCTAAATATCCATAATATTACCGTCTCCAGAAAAAACACCGGAGTGACTTTTTTCAAGCAGCCATAATAAATTTTACGTAATCCGTATCCATCGCTGTAGTAGTGTATAAGTTGACCTTTTAGGCATTATTTGCCCTGTAGGCATTTTTTGCCCAGTGTGTTATTCAACCAACTGCTATCTAGCTGTGTGCCCGTGTTCACATTCTGTCTAAATATCCATAATATTACCGTCTCCAGAAAAAACACCGGAGTGACTTTTTTTCAAGCAGCATTCTTATATTTTACGTAATCCGTATCCACCGCTGTGTATACGTTGACCTTGTAGGCATTATTTGCCCTGTAGGCATTTTTTGCCCAGTGTGTTATTCAACCAACTGCTATCTAGCTGTGTGCCCGTGTTCACATTCTGTCTAAATATCCATAATATTACCGTCTCCAGAAAAAACACCGGAGTGACTTTTTTTCAAGCAGCATTCTTATATTTTACGTAATCCGTATCCACCGCTGTGTATACGTTGACCTTGTAGGCATTATTTGCCCTGTAGGCATTTTTTGCCCAGTGTGTTATTCAACCAACTGCTATCTAGCTGTGTGACCGTGTTCACATTCTGTCTAAATATCCATAATATTACCGTCTCCAGAAAAAACACCGGAGTGACTTTTTTTCAAGCAGCATTCTTATATTTTACGTAATCCGTATCCACCGCTGTGTATACGTTGACCTTGTAGGCATTATTTGCACAGTGTTTTCTTCAAACCGCCATCTAGCTGTGTGAGCTTGTTCACATTTTGTCTAAATATTGATAATATTATCGTCTCTAGAAAAACCACTTGAGTTACTTTTTTTCAAGCAGCATTCATATATTTTACGTAATCCGTATCCACCGCTGTAGTAGTGTATACGTTGATCTTGTAGGCATTATTTGCACACTGTTTTCTTCAAACTGCCATCTAGCTGTGTGTATTATCGTTTCCAGAAAAACCAACTGAGTTTTTGTTGTTGTTGTTTTTTTAAAAATAATGCCAGGCAAAGGCAGGCCGCCACGCAGAGGCCGTGCTAGGGGCCGTGCTGCTATGCAATCCTGTGGCCCTAGCAAATTGCCCAGTTTTAAAAAGCCAATGACCCTGAACTCCCAAAATGCTGAAGAGGTAGTTGACTGGCTTACACAGCACACCCCATCCTCTACCGTTTCTAACTTTACCACAACATCCTCCTCATCCTCCACTGCTATGGCCACCCCACGTAACACTTCCTCCACCACCGGTGCCCCTTCTTCACTGGAGTCAGAGGAGTTATTTTCCCATGAGTTTCTTGAACTGAGTAATGCGCAACCATTATTGGCAGAAGAAGATGAAGGAGATGAGGACGTTACACCAGATTTAATTCTGGCAGAGAACACGACAGAGATGGACATAATGATGAGTGATGAGGAGGAGGAGGAGGTCCCCGCTGCTGCTTCCTTCTGTGATGTGTCAGAAGAAATTGATGCATCTGAGGAGAATGATGATGAGGAGATTGATGTTTTGTGGGTGCCTAGTAGAAGAGAGCAAGAGGAGGGTAGTTCAGATGGAGAGACGGAGAGTCAGAGAGGCAGTAGGAGAATAAGACTTAGAAGAAGCAGGGAGGCCAGCCCGCAGGGATCAGTAGGGCAACAACATGTATCGGCACCTGTGTTCAGCCGGCCAACGCACCCGCCATTGCCGCCAATGCCGCCAACTTCTACTGTTACCGCCAGATCGCAGACTTCCAAAAAGTCAGCAGTGTGGCATTTTTTTAATGTGTGTGCCTCTGACAAAAGCATTGTAATTTGCAATGAGTGCAGTCAGAAACTGAGCCTTGGTAAGCCCAACAGCCACATAGGTACAACTTCTATGCGAAGGCACATGAGCGGCAAGCACAAAGCACTTTGGGAGCAACACCTCAAAGGCAACAGGCAAACTAAAAGCCACACTCCTTCTGGTCCAGCATCTTACTGCTCTACCTCTGCTCTCCTTGACCCATCTGAACCACCCTCCACTCCGCCTTCCACCTTGACCACCTGTTCCCATTCCCAGTCATCTGCCACCAGCCAAGTTTCTGTGAAGGCCATGTTTGAGCGTAAGAAGCCAATGTCTGACTGTCACCCCCTTGCCCGGCGTCTGACAGCTGGCTTGTCTGCACTCTTAGCCCGCCAGCTTTTACCATACCAGCTGGTGGACTCTGAGGCCTTCCGCAAATTTGTAGCAATTGGGACACCACAGTGGAAGGTACCCAGCCGCAATTTTTTTTCTAAAAAGGGAATACCACACCTGTACCAACATGTGCAGAGCCAAGTTACCGCATCTCTGTCACTTAGTGTTGGGCCAAAGGTCCATATGACTACTGACGCATGGTCCTCCAAGCATGGTCAGGGCAGGTATGTCACCTACACTGCCCACTGGGTGAACTTGGTAATGGCTGGGAATGGGAAGCAGGGAATGGGTAGCTCAACAACAACAACAACAGTGGAGTTGGTGTCACCGCCACGGATTGCACGCGGTTCTGCCACCACCTCTACTCCTCCATCGCTCTCTACCTCGTCTTCTTCCTCTTCTTCTTCTTACTCTGCTGCTGGGTCCTCCTTCTCCTCCTCCACACCTGTGCACCCCCAGCTCCCCCTAGGCTATTCGACGTGCCAGGTACGCCGTTGTCACGCTGTCTTGGGGATGACGTGCCTGGAAAGCAAAAACCATACCGGATCTGTACTCCTGTCATCTCTGCAGTCACAGGCCGATCGGTGGCTGACCCCACACCAACTGCAGATCGGAAAAGTGGTGTGTGACAATGGAAGCAATCTGTTGGCAGCGTTGAGACTGGGAAATTTAACACATGTGCCCTGCATGGCACATGTGTTAAATTTAATAGTCCAACGTTTTGTCTCCAAGTACCCAGGATTCCAGGACGTTCTCACCCAGTCCAGAAAGGTGTCGGCCCATTTCAGACGTTCCTACACAGCCATGGCACGCCTTGCTGACATTCAGCAGCGCTACAACATGCCAGTCAGGCGTTTGATTTCTGACAGCCAGACTCGCTGGAATTCAACGCTCCTTATGTTGGAACGTCTGCTGCAACAACAAAGGGCCGTCAACGAGTACCTTTTTGAACTGGGTGGTAGGACTGGATCTGCAGAGCTGGGGATTTTTTTCCCCCGTTACTGGGTGCTTATGCGCGATGCCTGCAGGCTCATGCGACCTTTTGAAGAGGTGACAAATATGGTCAGTCGCACCGAAGGCACCATCAGCGACCTAATACCCTTCGCTTTCTTCCTGGAGCGTGCCGTGCGACGAGTGACAGATGAGGCTGTAGACCAGCGTGACGAGGAGCTGGAAGCGCACGATTTATGGTCGCAATCACCAGAACGAACCCAGGCACCTGCTGCAACGCAGGGAGAGGTGCCAGAAGTGGAGTCAGAGGAGGAAGGTGGCTTTGTGGAGGAGGAGGAGGAGGACCAACAGGAGCAGGCTTCCCAGGGGGCTAGTGGTGACCTTTTGGGGACCCCTGGTCTTGTACGTGGCTGGGGGGAGGAGACCGTGGATGATGCAGTCCTTGATAATGAGGAAGCGGAGATGGATAGCTCTGCATCCAACCTTGTGAGAATGGGGTCTTTCATGCTGGCATGCCTGTTGAAGGACCCCCGTATCAAGAGGCTTAAGGAGAAGGACCTGTACTGGGTCGCAACGCTACTAGACCCTCGGTACAAGCATAAAGTGGCAGAAATGTTACCAACATACCACAAGTCCGAAAAGATGCGGCATTTACAAACCAGCCTGCAAAACATGTTGTACAATGCTTTTAAGGGTGATGTCACTTCAGGAACTCATCAACATTCCAGGGGCAGAGGTGCCAGTAATCCTGCCACGAGCACACCTGCAAGGACAAAGCCCTTTGGCCGGTCTGTAACATCAGACATGCAAATGTTTTTCTGTCCAAGGCAGCGCCACAACCCTTCTGGATCCACCCTCAAAGAACGCCTCGACCGGCAGGTAGCGGACTACCTGGCATTAACTGCAGATATCGACACTCTGAGGAGCGATGAACCCCTGGACTACTGGGTGCGCAGGCTTGATCTGTGGCCAGAGCTGTCACAATTTGCCATGAACCTCTTGTCTTGCCCAGCCTCAAGTGTGCTCTCAGAAAGGACCTTCAGTGCAGCAGGAGGGATTGTAACTGAGAAGAGAACTCGCCTAGGTCACAAAAGTGTCGATTACCTGACCTTTATTAAAATGAATGAGGGGTGGATCTCGGAGGGTTACTGCACGCCGGAAGACTTGTTCTGACTTCTATGCAGCTGTCCTTCTCTTCAAGCCTCATGACTCCACACACAGCTGTCCTTTAGCGTCCTCCTCCCTCCGCCACCGTTACAAACTAGGGTGCAAACCCTACTGGTTTAATTTTTTCTGGCCTCTGTGCTTCAGTGGCTGCGTCCAAAAAAATGGGGCAAACAATGTCTACAAGGTCAACGTATGGCGAAAAATTACTATTTTCAGCATTTATATGGCATATTTTTTCTGGCAACTGTGCTTCAGTGGCTGCGTCCAAAAAAATGCATATTTTCTGCATTTATATGGCATAATTTTTCTGGCCTCTGTGCTTCAGTGGCTGCAACCAAAAAAATGCATATTTTCTGCATTTATATGGCATAATTTTTCTGGCCTCTGTGCTTCAGTGGCTGCAACCAAAAAAATGCATATTTTGTCCATTTATATGGCATAATTTTTCTAGCCTCTGTGCTTCAGTGGCTGCAACCAAAAAAATGCATATTTTCTGCATTTATATGGCATAATTTTTCTGGCCTCTGTGCTTCAGTGGCTGCAACCAAAAAAATGCATATTTTGTCCATTTATATGGCATAATTTTTCTAGCCTCTGTGCTTCAGTGGCTGCAACCAAAAAAATGCATATTTTCTGCATTTATATGGCATAATTTTTCTGGCCTCTGTGCTTCAGTGGCTGCAACCAAAAAAATGCATATTTTCTCCATTTATATGGCATAATTTTTCTAGCCTCTGTGCTTCAGTGGCTGCAACCAAAAAAATGCATATTTTCTCCATTTATATGGCATAATTTTTCTAGCCTCTGTGCTTCAGTGGCTGCAACCAAAAAAATGCATATTTTCTCCATTTATATGGCATAATTTTTCTGGCCTCTGTGCTTCAGTGGCTGCAACCAAAAAAATTTATATTTTCAGCATTTATATGGCATAATTTTTCTGTCAACTGTGCTTCAGTGGCTGCGACCAAAAAAATGCATATTTTCTGCATTTATATGGCATAATTTTTCTGGCCTCTGTGCTTCAGTGGCTGCAACCAAAAAAATTTATATTTTCAGCATTTATATGGCATAATTTTTCTGGCAACTGTGCTTCAGTGGCTGCGACCAAAAAAATGACTATTTTCAGCATTTATATGGCATATTTTTTCTGGCCTCTGTGCTTCAGTGGCTGCGGCCAAAAAAACTGGGCAAACAATGCCTACAAGGTCAACGACGTTGACCTTGTAGGCATTGTTTGCCCAGTTTTTTTGGCCGCAGCCACTGAAGCACAGAGGCCAGAAAAAATATGCCACATAAATGCTGAAAATAGTCATTTTTTGCCATACGTTGACTCAACGTATATGGCAAAAAATGACTATTTTCAGCATTTATATGGCATATTTTTTCTGGCAACTGTGCTTCAGTGGCTGCGTCCAAAAAAACTGGGCAAACAATGTCTACAAGGTCAACGTATGGCGAAAAATTACTATTTTCAGCATTTATATGGCATATTTTTTCTGGCAACTGTGCTTCAGTGGCTGCGTCCAAAAAAAACTGGGCAAACAATGTCTACAAGGTCAACGTATGGCGAAAAATGACTATTTTCAGCATTTATATGGCATATTTTTTCTGGCAACTGTGCTTCAGTGGCTGCGTCCAAAAAAACTGGGCAAACAATGCCTACAAGGGCAACGTATGGCAGTTGTTTAAAGAGAACAGTAGATTACTAGCCAGCAAAGCTACCTAAGCTAAAATGTCCCTCAAATCCCTGCAGACTTCTGTCCCTCCAATACAGAGCAGTATCAAGCAGATTACTAGCCAGCAAACTTACTATCATCTGTCCCTGAAATCACTAACAGCTCTCCCCCTACACTATCTCTTCCAAGCACACACAGGCAGATTTTTCAGATACATTTTTGCCCTTGATCCCCCTCTGGCATGCCACTGTCCAGGTCGTTGCACCCTTTAAACAACTTTAAAATCATTTTTCTGGCCAGAAATGTCTTTTTTAGATGTTAAAGTTCGCCTTCCCATTGAAGTCTATGGGGTTCGCGAACCGTTCGCGAACCGCTCGCATTTTTGCGCAAGTTCGCGAATATGTTCGCGAACTTTTTTTCCGACGTTCGCTACATCCCTAATAGACATATTTCAGTTTCCCAGCTGTCCCCAGTCATGTGACTTGTGCTCTGATAAACTTCAGTCACTCTTTACAGCTGTACTGCAAGTTGGTGTGATATCACCCCCCTCCCTTTCCCCCCCAGCAGCCTAACAACAGAACAATGGGAAGGTAACCAGATAGCAGCTCCCTAACACAAGATAACAGCTGCCTGGGATATAAGAACAACACTCAATAGTAAAATCCAGGTCCCACTGCGACACATTCAGTTACATTGAGTAGGAAAAACAACAGCCTGCCAGAAAGCAGTTCCATCCTAAAGTGCTGGCTCTTTCTGAAATCACATGACCAGGCAAAATGACCTGAGATGCACCTACACACCAATATTAAAACTAAATACACTTGCTGGTTCAGGAATGAAATGTTATATTGTAGAGTGAATTATTAGAAGTGTAAACAGTGTAATATAAATAAAAACGACATCATAAAAATCATGACAGAATGGCTTTAAGTCTACTACAAAAAATAAACATTAAACATGAATAAAAGCCAACAGACTTGTTTTGCTTCCAATAAAGATTAATTATATCTTAGTTTGGATCAAGTTCAAGGTACTGTTTTATTATTATAGCGAAAAAGGAAACCATTTAATTATCTCTCCTTAGTAGAATGGTAGAATTGGTCAGTCAGAGAGCCTGGTTACTTGACACTAAGCAATAACAACCTGATATATATATATGGGATTAGAAATTAAAGGAGAAGGAAAGCATCCTGCACTTGGGGGTGCCAAATGTTAGGAACCCCCAAGTGATTGTAGTTACTTACCTGAAACCCAGGGCTGGTGCTCCTATCAGCAGAAAACTGCACCAGCCAGGGGTTCTTCTAGTGAGCACCACGGAGCCATCCTTTTCCAGCTTCTTCTTTCTTCTCACGGCTGCACATGCACAGTATAGCGAAAAGCCGAACTTTAAATAAAAATGTGGCTATTTCGTTCTACTGCGAATGCGTCTGCCCCAGGAAATTTAAAGAAAGAAAAATTCAAAGTCAAAGTAAACTTTATTGTCATCTCAGCAGTATACGAATACACGTGAGATGAGACGACGTGGCTCCAGCTAGTACATATCACAAAAAGGCACTTAAAAATACACAATAAATATGTAAACATGAAATGTGCAATATATTGGCAGAAATTGGATATATACAGGTGTAAACCTTTAAAATTGTGCAAATAAATTAACAGTTGACAAAGTTAAGTTCACAGTTGAGGTGTGTCTGGAATGTAATGGGAGGGCCGGCAGTGAGTTGAGGAGTCTCGTCGCTTTCGCGCAGCCTGGTTGTTTGGGCTTTAATACTGCGAAGACGGCAGAGGATCGCTCAGTGGGGCTCAGTGGTATAACCCCTGTGCAGTTTTCTGCTGATAGGAGCACCAGCCTTGGGTTTCAGGTAAATCAATACAATCACTTGGGGGTGCCTAACATTTGGCACCCCCAAGTGCAAAAAGACTTTTCTTCTCCTTTAAGGACTTTTCAGTGATAATTCCTTCTCCAATTCCAATATTTCATTTTTATGAACCCCAACTCTTGCTTAGTTCTGAAAATGTAAAACAAAGCAAAAAAAAAATGTATGTAAAGAAAAATGTAAAAGGAAGCAAATGGCAAGGAGGATTCCTAACACAAGGTACTATCAGGTGTTACTGCTCATATGACATGAATGATTCTCTTTATCATTCTAAGAGAGAGCGATGCATTCCGTTTCTACTCACTCTATTTGTTTGGGGCAAAGTGAAAACCTTGTATAACAGAAATACCGGTACAGGTACCTGTAACCTACTGGGTGCAGCCTCCATGTTGGCTGTAAAAACTGGGCAAGGTCAACAATTTTCCATACACAGAGCATTAAAGATGAGTAACTTGCAAATAACAAATTCAAGCATTCTCTCCAGTGCAGTGCTACACATGCATGTGGCTGGGTAGGGAACGTAGAGGGGAAGGGGGGGAGACGTATAAGGGGAGGAGAAGAAGACAGGAAAGGGGAGGAGAAGGAGACAGGGAAGGGGAGGAGAAGACAGGGAAGGGGAGGAGACAGGGAAGGGGAGGAGAAGACAGGGAAGGGGAGGAGAAGGAGACAGGGAAGGGGAGGAGAAGACAGGGAAAGGGAGGAGAAGGAGACAGGGAAGGGGAGGAGAAGACAGGGAAAGGGAGGAGAAGGAGACAGGGAAGGGGAAGAGAAGACAGGGAAGGGGAGGAGAAGGAGACAGGGAAGGGGAGGAGAAGACAGGGAAGGGGAGGAGAAGGAGACAGGGAAGGGGAGGGGAAGGAGACAGGTAAGGGAAGGAGAAGACAGGGAAAGGGAGGAGAAGGAGATGGGGAGGAGAAAACAGGAAAGGGGAGGAGAAGACAGGGAAGGGGAGGAGAAGACAGGGAAGGGGAGGAGAAGACAGTGAAGGGGAGGAGAAGGAGACAGTGAAGGGGAGGAGGAGAAGAAGACGGGGAGGAGAAGGAGACAGGGAAGGAGAGGAGACAGGGAAGGGGAGGAGAAGGAGACAGGGAAGGGGAGGGGAAGGAGACAGGTAAGGGGAGGAGAAGACAGGGAAAGGGAGGAGAAGGAGATGGGGATGAGAAAACAGGGATGGGGAGGAGAAGACAGGGAAGGGGAGGAGAAGACAGGGAAGGGGAGGAGAAGGAGACAGGGAAGGGGAGGAGAGGGAGACAGGGAAGGGGAGGAGAAGACAGTGAAGGGTAGGAGAAAAAGACGGGAGGTGATGGGGAGGAGAAGGAGATAGGGAAGGGGAGGAGAAGGAGACAGGGAATGGGACAGGGAGAAGAAGAAGACAGGGAGGAGAAGGAGACGGGGAAGGGGAGGAGACAGGGAAGGGAATGGGGAGAAGAAGGAGAGGGGAAGGGGAGGTGACAGAGAGAAGAAGGAGATGGGGAAGAGGAGGGTTTGGGAGGAGATGGAGATGGAGGAGTGGAGGAAAAGGAGATGGGAAAGGGGAGAGGATGGGGAAGAGAAGGAGACATGGGGTGAGAGGAGCTGGCCTAGGGGCATCTGGCTAGTAAATCTGGCCCAATTAGGGCCCACTGACACTTGTGCCCACCTGGAATTTTCCTGGTATCTGGTGGGTGTAGGGTTGCCACCTGGCCGGTATTTTACTGGCCTGGCCGGTAAAAATGATGGTTGATCCCAATGTTATTAATAGCGAAAAAAGCTAAATATATAGGAAGGTCAGTGATATGATCCCAATGTTATTAATAGGGAATAAAGATAAATATATAGGAAGGTCAGTGATCCCAATGTTATTAATAGGGAATAAATATAAATATATAGGAAGGCCAGTGATCCCAATGTTATTAATAGGGAATAAAGATAAATATATAGTAAAGCCGGTATTTTTTTCCAGAAAAGGTGGCAACCCTAGGTGGGTGTCCGGTGGGTCAGTCTGACACTGGCCCAGTACATCTTAACTTATACACTCATATAATACATTTTTTATGGCATTATCTTTCAGATGGGGGGACTGCTGTCACCTCTGCCAATTGCTAAAATAATTTATCCCAACTGCAGCAGGAAAGGACATCTAACAGCAGTAATAGCCTGATATAACATCTGCAGCTCACATGTGAATAGGAAAAGACAAGTGCACATATACATGACAACAACAACAACCTCTTATGTTTTCATAGGCTTAGCAGCAATATTTTTAGCAGTGTAATCAAATAGAATGTCGGGGTTGATCTCTCTTGTAGAGTTAATTACTGGAAGGAAGGGCGGTTACATTACAAAGCTGATTTGCTTTTAGTTTCATTTTGAGTCAGCTGTTGTTGCAGAGGTAAGAGACCACACGGATCTCCTCTAAAGGAGGCACAGAATCTTTCTCCAAAGACACAGATAAGGTAAGTTGGGGAGAAATATTTGTATCTAGGGGGTAATGTTGCTGTGTTATCCCACAAGCTGTACTTATAAAAGCCCCATACTGCAGAGCTGCTGAGCAATTCTTTCCCCACCATCTGTCCTTCTCTTTAGCCTGTAAGAAGCACAATTCATGGTGACAACAAGTCTAAGCTTTTTTGGGAGGCAACTAAAACAACCATTTCTCCAAACAAAAGGGTGTGCATGTCTTTTAGGGACATTAACATCATACATTGCAGAGTTTTCCAGATGAAAAGAGTTTCCCTATTGCAGTGGTGTAAGCATCATCTCTATAGGCTTCTCAGTGAGAATCATAGGCATTTAAAAAAAATGACTGGGGGCAGCTGGGAAATTGACAATATGTCTAGCCCCAGGTCAGATTTCAAAATTTAATATAAAAAAAAATCCTGTTTGCTCTTTTGAGAAATGGATTTCAGTGAAGAATTCTGCTGGAGTAACACTATTAACTGATGCATTTTGCAAAAAACATGTTTTCCCATGACAGTATCCCTTTAATGGGAAGAAGTGCCCCATGCAAACAATTTTTCCATTGTGGATACTTAATCCCCTGACCCACCCTGGGTCCCCTCCATGATGCTGTCACCCCACCTTCTATTCAAACAAGCCCCACTTATTCTCCCCAACTCATTCCTTTTCAAGGCTCACAATTTGCACTTTTATGTCTCTTGGAGGGTGATGTATGGGTTGTGCTAGTGGGGCAGTTGCAGGTTGCAGCCCCATGTATGTGCAAGAGTTTTAGCCATTGAAGAAGTGCCTGAAGAGAATTGTGCAGAATGTCATTTGCTTGCACCAGACCATTACTGTAGCCCAGTGATCTCCAACCAGTACCTTCTGAGCAACATGTTGCTCTCCAACCCTTTGGATGTTGCTCTCAGTGGCCTCAAAGCAGGTGCTTATTTTTGAATGCCAGGCTTGGAAGCAAGTTTTGGTTGTATAAAAACTAAGTATAGTGGCAATTAGAGCCTCCTGTAGGCTGCCAGTTCATTTAGAGGCTAATCACAGACCTTATTTGGCACCCCAAGGGACCTTTTCATGCTTGCGTTGCTCCCCAACTCTTTTTTTGAACGTGGCTCACGGGGTAAAAAAAAAGGTTGGGGACCCCTGCTATAGCCCCATGGGTAATAATTATTCCGTCCTCATAACGGCAGCCCTCCTTGACTAAGGCTGCTAAGATGGTGCAGTGGTATCCCTGGCAGGCTTTGGGGGGGGACAACATCGGGGTGCAGTCATACCCCCAACCCCCTCTGGACTTAATCTTTACTGGGATAGGGAGCATAGTCAAGGATAAAATGTAAATTGAGATATATATATGTAGCACACCCTTGAGTGTACTTTTGCTGTGTATTAAGGCGATGTGTGACCAGGCTAAAACTGCTTGTAGTGTGCCCAGACCCCCAGTGTACCCGTGCAACTCCCTGCAACTCCCGGTACCTGTAGATTAATGCAGCAGGATATTCAGCCGGACAGTTTCTTACCACGGGATCCTAACCCCACTATATCTGCTCACTAGCTACCCTGTGCTGACTCTCACTTCTAGAGTGACTATTACTGTATTCACTATCACAAACTCACACTTAACTAACTTCACCGGCAGACCTGGACCTGTAGTACCTCTCAGTGAGGTGCTAAACCCCTTTATATTGACAAACAGTGCCATCTAGTGGAGAATCTCGATGAATTAATTTGAACACAGCAAGGGACATAGCTGCCTGAGTTAACTAAAGGACCTTCTGGTGTCCAAATACTAAAGGGGAACTGCCTGAGTAATTTAACCCAAATCTCAGGGTCCCTACATACTGTATATATAACATAGATACCCATTGTATTTGTCATGATACACTCCAGGTGTACAATTTGCCTGTGACTTCTTATTGTCCCTTCTTATTTTCCCATTCATTCAGCCCATAGCTAGGGTTGCCACCTGGTCGGTAAAAATGATGGCTGATCCCAATGTTATTAATAAGGAAAAAAGATAAAAATATAGGAAGGCTGGTATTTTTTTCCAATCGCCTGCTTTTTCTCTCACCCATCTTCAAAGGCTGCAGTCACATCTCCGTCCTGGGTCCTCCTTCTTCAGCCATCAGCCCTCCCTCCTCAGCCCTCCCTCCTCAGCCCTCCCTACTCAGCCGTTAGTTGTCAGACCTCCCTCCTCAGCTGTCAGCCCTCCCTCCTCAGCCATCAGCTCTTCCTCCTCAGCCTTCCCTCCTCAACTGTCAGTCGTGAGCCCTCCCTACTCAGCAGTCAGCTGTCAGCCTTCTCTCTTCAGCTCTCTGTCCTCCCTACTCTCCCATCATACCTCCCTCCTCAGCGATCAGCTGTCAGACCTCCCTCCTCAGCCATCATCCCTCCCTCCTCAACTCTCCGCCCTCCCTCCTCAGCCGCCAGCTGTCAGCCCTCCCTCCTCAACTCTCTGCCCTCCCTCCTCAGCCCCCAGCTGTCAGTCCTTCCTCCTCAGCTCTCAGCCCTCCCTCCTCAACCATCTGCTGTTAGCCCTCCCTCCTCAGCTCTCAGCTCTCAGCCCTAGTAACTTGTTCTTGGCGCGTGTTTTTTTTACTTTCTGTTTTTGTTCATGTGGTGTCATTTCTCGCTGAGGAGGGAGGACCCAGGACGGAGGTGTGACTGCAGCCTTTGAGGATGGGTTAGAGAAAAAACTTGCGATTCTGCATTCCTCTGCCTCAAGCTGGATGTAATATACATGGGGTAACAGGGTTGCTGCTCATACTCACAGGGCATGGTCCATTTCCCATAAAAAAGCACAGGAGCTGGGGTTTTGTTATGTATCATAGGCTGACTTACATTAGCTTACATGTCAGAGCCCCCCTTCAAACTAAATATCAAAAGTGGGACATTATAGATCTAGCTATAGTCACCCAGACACACCCTTTCTTATACACATCATCCCTTAACTGAACATTCAGGATGGCCTCACCTAAATCAGGATCATTGGGAGATATGCACAAACCCGCACATGCCTTATGCAAACACAGACATGCCCTACACAGGCCCATTCATGACTCACACAAGCCTATATATGGCTTACACTAGCCTATAGGTAATCCACCCTAGCTAATACTGTACATGCCTTATTCTAGCTTAGACATGCACTAGACTGTACATGACACTCATCCATAAATTAAACACATGACTTCCACTGGCCTACACATGACCTACCCTAGTCCATACACGCCTTTACTAAATGCCTCAAGCAAATTCGTACCCACAATAAATGGCACTGCCTGTATATATCCAGTTGGGTTGCTGTAAGCAGGGTCGCCATTAGAAATCACAGGGCCCCATACAATAACATTTTCGGGGCCCTCTGGGCCCACCCCAGCCCCCAAAATACCACACAGACATCAGTGCTAAAAACAGTAAACCCCCTCACACAAGTTATAAAAAGCCATTGATGGTCAGGGGTACCAAGGCCCCCCATAAAAGTTTAAGAAACAAGTTAAAAAAAACATTGGAGCCCCAGAGAATATTTTTTTAAAAAAACATTGGTGGCAAAGGTTTTTTGAGTAGTAAAATAATACATTGGTGGCTAGGGTTTTAAAAAAAATAAAAAAACAAACATTGGTGTTCAGTAGAACTGACCTTGTGGCTTCATGACTTCAATTTCGGTTCCTTTGGTGACTTTGGGTCTTTTCAAGGCTTTGGGACCTCAAGTTCAGCTCTTTTCGGGACTTCGGGTTTTATTGTGACTGCGCTTTTCGCAGATTCAGGACTTCCAAAGAGGTGGCACAGCTTTGGCGCTGCCAAGGGGCAGCTGTGCTGCACTTTTCAAAATAGCCGGGCCCCCCTTTAGGCCCAGGCCGGGTACAGGACTACCCCCTGTGCCCCCCTGATGGCGGCGCTGGCTGTAAGTATTGTGGTCTGAAACAAAATATAATTGTCTATCCTAACACAGGCTCCCAAAATGGCAGCCCCATCTCATATGACTATTGATGCACAGTAAGTGTTGGCTTTATCTATTATTGCCTTCTTAAGGAGATACACAAAAGATGAGCCACATTCTTCCATCTAATTATTATGAGAAACTGGTCCTTAATAAATGTTTTTATTGTTTTTTAAGCTATTGATGTTGCCATGGTTCAGAGTGAAACCCCAATCCCAACATTGTCCACTGGAGTTTTTCTACTGCTGCTCTTCTAAACTGTTTAATAGACAGAATGTAAGGATTGGCCAACAGGAGCCAATGTGCTGTATACCGTTAATTTTTAAAACAGAAAAAAGTGCACAAATCTCTGCAGAGAGATATAATGGCAGCAAAGTCCAGGTTCGGGCCAAAAGTCAAGGGCAGACGGCAGACAGAGAGTATCAGGAACAGGCCAAAGGTCAAGACGGGCAGAGTACATGCAAAGTCGAAAAATCAGCTGAGGTCAATACCGGGAGATCAATATCAAAGGAACAAGGACCAGACAGGAACAGGAAAGGAACAAGACAAGATTATCAGATTCAGGAGCAGGAACAAGAACAGGAACAGGAACCAAATTGCCACAACATGAGGCTTGTAATTAGCAGGAAGACCAATAATCCAGCAATGGGAATAGTCTTAAATAACCCTCAAAGGAGCATTTGCCCTCAGTTGGAGAGAGGGCGTGGACTAGGAACAACTGACACAAATTCAGGAAAACAAAAGGCGTCCGGCCAGAGTCAGGCTGCCACAATACTGCCTCCTGTGGCTCAAGCAGAAGGGGCAGTGTCTGGAACATAACAGGTCCCTGGTTTGAAACCAGGGAGTTTCTGACACTGGCCACACCCTGTACTGCAGTGAGTGTTAGCAGATGAGGTGGTCTGCAGTGAGAATGGGTAAAAATGGCATGGCAATGGGTTACATTGTAAATTGTATAGGGTAAAGGATCTAGTGGCTGGTTGGCATACGAAAACCTTTACACCAAGACAATGCTGCAGACACAATCTTGCTTATACATGTGTGGGTTGGGTTAATATGATGCATAAAACTCA
Source organism: Xenopus petersii (assembly GCA_038501925.1). NCBI lineage: Eukaryota > Metazoa > Chordata > Amphibia > Anura > Pipidae > Xenopus > Xenopus petersii. The sequence goes on along the minus strand of CM076689.1, from coordinate 6,656,598 downwards.
ACAAAACAGGTATACAGCTGTATAAGCATGCAACGTAATGGATTTGGTTAAAAATTGTATATTCATGCATTCTACAGTTCAAGTATTAAGGAATTTTCTGAACATTTGATGTTGTGACTGACACCTTGCAATGTTTGGTCTGATTCAGTAGGCAGAATAATGGTGGCACACAAGCATGTGGTCGGCATCTTTTCACGAGATACTCGGGAAGCGTTTGATTGGCTAATCCGTTTCCTCCTGACCATACCTGGAGTGAATGACGTTCGAGCTATTCATATCACTAACACCAACTATATGGAGGTTATGGACGAGGCCTTTAAGTGCACCTTTGCCATCCTGTACCATTCCAAGAACAGAGGAAGGATAAATGTAGCCGACGTGACAGACTCTCTCTATGACAAAGAACTGGAGGATTTGTCTCGTTGTCTAGGTATTTGACATCATCTTCTTGATCATTGTGACTTTTGGCAAATATTAGAATGGAATGCCACCTTTTTAAATATCTGCATGTTCCTGAGAAAACACAGTAAAGTTCATGTCTATGGAGATTTCTTATTCATCCAGGTCATGATATACAGTATCTAGTAGGGTTAAGTCTAAGGCAACTGGACTTTTTGAGTTTTCTTGAAAACTCAAAATAAGTTCAGTTGCCTTAGACATGACCCAGTAAAGTTCAGCCTTTAGATTTTCTGATACATCACTGGACTTTTACTGTTTACAGGACCGCATCTCCCATTGGTTGAATTGGCCCAACAGCCTTGTGCTAGTGTTCCATCAGAAACTTGCATGTTCCTCAAAGTTCCTATAAAAATAGAACACTAAGGCCACTTAAGACCTTCTCAACAGTTCTAAATATGACCTTTTTAGTACACAAGAAGGTTTAACCAACTTTCCAAAAACCTATGGCAACTTAGAGATCATTATTACTCACTTTGCTACGTTAGGACCACATTGTGCCTTCTGTTCCTTACTAGACAATACATTGTGTTTGTTGTCAATTAAAAACTATACTAATTATAATAAATTGTTCTCTATTATGTAGGAAGAGACAGGGTCATTGTAGTGATAGATGATGTGGAGGACAGCTGTTTGGAGGCGAAGAACAATATCCTGCAGAAGCAGCCGAGCATTGGGAGACTGACCATAGAGCTCTTCCTCTTCAGTGACCAGGACAAGAATTATCAAGGAGAAGCATCAAATTTCACTGGAAACAAATGGGTTCATATGAAGAGGTTAATAAGTGGGAAAATCAACAAGGACCATCGTCCTGAAACCTCAGGTAGTAATTATACCACCTCTGCTTAAATACATTTGCTGTAAGCATTATAACACTGATGACATTGGTCAGAGCAAATAACAGACTGCCGTCTCTCTGGCCCCCTTCTGTACCCATTACCTATAGTCTTGGCTTCATCAACAGGGCTGTCTTGTCACTAATCAATTACTAATCAAGGAGATATTCCACAGATACATGGCTTTTATTTTTAGTTGCACATCTAAGACTTTTTTTTAAAGAGGGTTTGAAGGAGTCAGTGTCAACTCTTTGCAAATGGACATTTATAAAATATACATGCTGCATGGCTAGTTAGTAATCATTTCCATCTTTGAAGGTAGACATTTTTAAAATATCCACCCTGCATGGCAAGTTAAAAATCATTTCCATTGTTGTAGCTGTGCATTTCTATACTATAGATGCTGCATGGCTAGTACTGATTGAGTACTGATTTCCTTTGGTAAAACTGGGCATTTATAAAAGATACATGCTGCATGGCTACTCAGGAATCATCTCCATCTTAGAAGCTGGGCATTTCTAAGCTGTACATGCTGCATGGCTAGTTAGTACTGACTTCCATCTTTAAAACTGGGCATTTATAAAAGATACATGCTGCATGGCTATGCAGTAATCATCTCCATCTTAAAAGCTGGGCATTTCTAAACTATAATTGCTGCATGGCTAGTTAAAGTCACATAAACTGGTATATTTACCCTTGTTGTATATTTCTGGTCTCCGAACCCTTGTTTCCATCCAAAACAACGTATTCAATCAATCCAAGTAGATGGGTAAAGAAACCAATCAGCGCAGGTGTACTGCTGCAAGGTGCTTTTATTGAATACACGACATGTTTTGAGCTTAAAAGCTCACTTGGCATTTATTAAAAGATATATGCTGCATGGCTACTCAGTAATAATCACCATCTTAGAATCTGGGCATTTCTAAACTTTACGTGCTGCATGGCTAGTTAGTACTGATTTCCATCTTTAAAACTGGGCATTTATAAAAGATACATGCTGCATGGCTACTCAATGATCATCTCAGTGTTATAAGCAGGGCATTTCTAAACTATAAGTGCTGCATGGCTAGTTAGTACTGATTTCCATCTTTAAAACTGGGCATTTATAAAAGATACATGCTGCATGGCTAGGCAGTAATCATCTTTATCTTAGATGATGGGCATTTCTATATTATACATGGTGCATGGCTGGTTAGTAATGGCTTCCAACTTTGAAACTGGACAATCATGAAATAACCATGCTGCATAGCTAGTTGGTCATGATTTCAATCTTTGAAGCTGGACATTTGTAAACTATACATGCTGCATGGCTTGTTATGTTGGCTTTGAAGAAGCCAACATACTGTTTTATAATAGTTCAGCTCGTTCTTATTATGTTGGCTTTGAAGAAGCCAACATACTGTTCTACAAGTTCAGCTCGTTCTTATTATTATTATTAGCGCCCCCCCAGTTTCTAAACGCTACTCCTCCTACAGTTTTAGGGGTACAAGCACCAAACTTTCCACACCTATTCGCCTTATAGCAAAGTACATTGCTTGTGCTTTAGTAAGCGATCCCACCCACTGTGCCCGTGCGGCGGACCACCGAAGACGCCTTTTTTCGTATTGACTTTGACAGGGAACATTTTCAAATCGCTGCCGCTCGTACAGTTTTGAAGCTACACTCCCCAAACTCGGACCGCATATTGTTGGTGCCACCCCGAATAAAAATATGTATTTTGGGGGGGCACCCCAAAGTGGGCGGAGCTACCAACAGCCAATGAAATTTTAGCAATTTTCTAAACGCTACTCCTCCCAGAGTTTTAGGAGTACAATTATGAAACTTTGCACACTTGTTGGGCTCATACCCGAATAGGTTGCTTGTGCTCTGTTAAGCAATCCCACCCTCCGTGGCCCTGTGGCGGCCCCCCAAACACCCCATTTTTTCCCATAGACTTTCATTGGAAAATTTGAAACTTTTGCCACTCGTACAGCATTAAAGTTACACTCACCAAACTTGGGTCACTTAGTCATGGGGTCAACCTGAAAAGTTCTGTCACATTTTGGGGACTCCAAAAAGTGGGCGGAGCAACAAACAGACAATCAGATTTTCCCTATTGACTTCAATGAGAAAATGTCAAACACTGTCATTCCCTTCCCACAGTGTTAAAGCCAGAGACCCAAAACTTGGCACCATGGGTCACTGGGGTTAAAATGTTGAAAAGTGGGTGGAGTCTACCACAGCCAATCAAATATTAGCCATTTGTTTCAATGGGAAAAGTTAAAACTGTTGCCGCTCTTAGATTGTTCATGGGAGGGTCCTCAAACTTGGCACAGTTGGTCACTGGAGGACCGGGATCAAAATCTGGAAAAGTGGGTGGAGCCAAAAACAACCAATCAGATTTCTTTGATGATTTCAATGGGAAAAATTAAAATTGCTGCCATTTGCACGTTATTGATGTCATGGACCTCGAATATCACAAATGTGGTGACTGGGTGTTTGCACTTCAAAGTTAGGAAAAGTGGGTGGAGCCACCAACAACCAATCAAATGTCATTCATTGATTTTCAATAGAAAAACATAAAACAGCTGCCATTTTTACATGTTAAATGTCATGATTCCGAAACCTTAAAGTGTTAGTCACTTGGTGACTCTGGTTCAGAATTAGGAAAAAAAGGGGGCGGGGCAACAACAGCCAATCGGATTTCAGCCATTGACCTTAATGAAAAACGCCAAATTGCTGCTATTATTACGGCGTACATGCCAAGGGTCCCAAACTCAGCACAATTACTCACTGGGTGACTGTGGTCAAAATTTAGGGGAAGTGGGCGGAGCCAATAACAGCCAATCAGGTGTTACCTATTGACTTCAATGTAAAAGTTTCAAAGCAGCAAACTCAACAAAACAGGTATACAACTGTATAAGCATGCAACGTAATGGATTTGGTTAAAAATTGTATATTCATGCATTCTACATTTCAAGTATTAACGAATTTTCTGAACATTTGATGTTCTGACTGACACCTTGCAATGTTTGGTCTGATTCAGTAGGCAGAATAATGATGGCATACAAGCATGTGGTCGGCATCTTTTCACGAGATACTCGGGATAAGTTTGATTGGCTAATCCGTTTCCTCCTGACCATACCTGGAGTGAATGACGTTCGAACTATACATATCACCAACACCAACTGTATAGAGGTTATGGAGGAGGCCTATAAGTGCACCTTTGCCATCCTGTACCATTCCATGAAAAGAGGAAGGATAAATGTAGCCGACGTGACAGACTCTCTCTATGACAAAGAACTGGACGATTTGTCTCGTTGTCTAGGTATTTGACATCATCTTCTTGATCATTGTGACTTTTGGCAAACATTAGAATGGAATGCCACCTTTTTAAATATCTGCATGTTCCTGAGAAAACACAGTAAAGTTCATGTCTATGGAGATTTCTTATTCATCCAGGTCATGATATACAGTATCTAGTAGGGTTAAGTCTAAGGCAACTGGACTTTTTGAGTTTTCTTGAAAACTCAAAATAAGTTCAGTTGCCTTAGACATGACCCAGTAAAGTTCAGCCTTGTAGATTTTCTGATACATCACTGGACTTGTACTGTTTACAGGACCGCATCTCCCATTGGTTAAATTGGCCCAACAGCCTTGTGCTAGTGTTCCATCAGAAACTTGCATGTTGCTCAAAGTTCCTATAAAAATAGGACACTAAGGCCCCTTAAGACCTTCTCAACTGTTCTAAATATGACCTTTTTAGTACACAAGAAGGCTTAACCAACTTTCCAAAAACCTATGGCAACTTAGAGATTATTATTACTCACTTTGCTACGTTAGGACCACATTGTGCCTTCTGTTCCTTACTAGACAATACATTGTGTTTGTTGTCAATTAAAAACTATACTAATTATAATAAATTGTTCTCTATTATGTAGGAAGAGACAGGGTCATTGTAGTGATAGATGATGTGGAGGACAGCTGTTTGGAGGTGAAGAACAATATCCTGCAGAAGCAGCCGAGCATTGGGAGACTGACCATAGAACTCTACCTCTTCGGTGACCAGGACAAGAATTATCAAGGAGAAGCATCAAATTTCACTGGAAACAAATGGGTTCATATGAAGAGGTTAATAAGTGGGAAAATCAACAAGGACCATCATCCTGAAACCTCAGGTAGTAATTATACCACCTCTGCTTAGATACATTTGCTGTAAGCATTATAACACTGATGACATTGGTCAGAGCAAATAACAGACTGCCGTCTCTCTGGCCCCCTTCTGTACCCATTAGCTATAGTCTTGGCTTCATCAACAGGGCTGTCTTGTCACTAATCAATTACTAATCAAGGAGATATTCCACAGATACATGGCTTTTATTTTTAGTTGCACATCTAAGACTTTTTTTTAAAGAGGGTTTGAAGGAGTCAGTGTCAACTCTTTGCAAATGGACATTTATAAAATATACATGCTGCATGGCTAGTTAGTAATCATTTCCATCTTTGAAGGTAGACATTTTTAAAATATCCACCCTGCATGGCAAGTTAAAAATCATTTCCATTGTTGTAGCTGTGCATTTCTATACTATAGATGCTGCATGGCTAGTACTGATTGAGTACTGATTTCCTTTGGTAAAACTGGGCATTTATAAAAGATACATGCTGCATGACTACTCAGTAATCATCTCCATCTTAGAAGCTGGGCATTTCTAAGCTGTACATGCTGCATGGCTAGTTAGTACTGACTTCCATCTTTAAAACTGGGCATTTATAAAAGATACATGCTGCATGGCTATGCAGTAATCATCTCCATCTTAAAAGCTGGGCATTTCTAAACTATAATTGCTGCATGGCTAGTTAAAGTCACATAAACTGGTATATTTACCCTTGTTGTATATTTCTGGTCTCCGAACCCTTGTTTCCATCCAAAACAACGTATTCAATCAATCCAAGTAGATGGGTAAAGAAACCAATCAGCGCAGGTGTACTGCTGCAAGGTGCTTTTATTGAATACACGACATGTTTCGAGCTTAAAAGCTCACTTGGCATTTATTAAAAGATATATGCTGCATGGCTACTCAGTAATAATCACCATCTTAGAATCTGGGCATTTCTAAACTTTACGTGCTGCATGGCTAGTTAGTACTGATTTCCATCTTTAAAACTGGGCATTTATAAAAGATACATGCTGCATGGCTAGGCAGTAATCATCTTTATCTTAGATGATGGGCATTTCTATATTATACATGGTGCATGGCTGGTTAGTAATGGCTTCCAACTTTGAAACTGGACAATCATGAAATAACCATGCTGCATAGCTAGTTGGTCATGATTTCAATCTTTGAAGCTGGACATTTGTAAACTATACATGCTGCATGGCTTGTTATGTTGGCTTTGAAGAAGCCAACATACTGTTTTATAATAGTTCAGCTCGTTCTTATTATGTTGGCTTTGAAGAAGCCAACATACTGTTCTACAAGTTCAGCTCGTTCTTATTATGTTGGCTATGAAATAGCCAACATACTGTTCTTCGAGTTCAGCTCGTTCTTCTTCTTAATCTTAATATTATTATTATTATTGGCGAACCCCATTTTCTAAACGCTACTCCTCCTACAGTTTTAGGGGTGCAAGCGCCAAACTTTCCACACTTATTCCTCTTATAGCAAAGTACGTTGCTTGTGCTTTAATAAGCGATCCCACCCACCCCGCCCCTGTGGCGACCCCCCGACGACCCCTTTTTTCCCATTGACTTTGACAGGGAAAAATTTCAAATCGCCGCCACTCGTACAGTTTTGAAGATACAGTCCCCAAACTCGGACCACATATTGTTGATGTCACCCCGAATAAAAATAAGTATTTTGGGGGGGCACCCCAAAGTGGGCGGAGCTACCAACACCCAATGAAAATTTAGCAATTTTCTATACGCTATTCCTCCCAGAGGTTTAGGAGTACAATTATGATACTTTGCACACTTGTTCGGCTCATACCCGAATAGGTTGCTTGTGCTTTGTTAAGCGATCCCACCCTCCGTGCCCCTGTGGCGACCCCCCGACGACCCCATTTTTCCCCATAGACTTTCATTGGAAAACTTGAAACTTTTGCCACTTGTACAGCTTTGAAGTTACACTCACCAAACTTGGGTCATTTAGTCATGGGGTGAAGCTGAAAAATTCTGTCCTATTTTGGGGACCCACCCCGCCCCTGTGGCGACCCCCCGACGACCCCTTTTTTCCCATTGAGATTGACAGGGAAAAATTTCAAATCGCTGCCACTTGTACAGTTTTGAAGATACAGTCCCCAAACTCGGACCACATATAGTTGATGTCACCCCGAATAAAAATAAGTATTTTGGGGGGGTACCCCAAAGTGGGCGGAGCTACCAACGCCCAATGAAAATTGAGCAATTTTCTAAACGCTACTCCTCCCAGAGTTTTAGGAGTACAATTATGAAACTTTGCACACTTGTTCGACTCATACTCGAATAGGTTGCTTGTGCTTTGTTAAGCGATCCCAACCTCCGTGCCCCTGTGGCAACCCCCCGACAACCCCTTTTTTCCCCCATAGACTTTCATTGGAAAACTTGAAACTTTTGCCACTTGTACAGCTTTGAAGTTACACTCACCAAACTTGGCTCATTTAGTCATGGGGTGAAACTGAAAAATTCTGTCCTATTTTGGGGACCCAAAAAAGTGGGCGGAGCCGCAAACAACCAATCAGATTTTCCCTATTGACTTCAATGAGAAAATGTAAACAGCTGTAATTCTCACAGTATTAAAGCTAGAGCTCTCCCAAACTTGGCACCGTGGGTCACTGGGTGACTCGGCTAAAATTTACCTAAAGTGGGCGGAGTCTACAACAGCCAATCAAATTTCAGCCATTCAAATAAATAGGAAAATGTTAAACTGCTGCCGCTCTTAGACGGTTAATGGCAGGGTCCTCGAACTTGGCACAGTTGGTCACTGGGGGACTGGGATTAAAATTAAGAAAAGTGGGTGGAGCCAAAACCAACCAATCAGATTTCTTTGATTGATTTTAATGAGAACAATTAAGAAGGCTGCCATTCTCTCAGTATTGATGTCAGGGACCTTGAATATCACAAATGTGGTCGCTGGGGGTTTCCACTTCAAGTTTAGAAAAAGTGGGCGGAGCCACCAACAACCAATCGAATTTCATTCATTGATTTTCAATAGAAAAAAATAAAAATGCTGCCATTTTTACACAATAAATGACAGCATTCCCAAACTTTGGAATGTTAGTCACTGAGTGACTGTGGTTCACAATTAGGAAAAAAAAGGGGCGGGGCAACAACAGCCAATCAGATTTCAGCCATTGACCTTAATTAAAAATGATAAACTGCTGCTATTATCACGGTTTAAATGCTAGGTGTACCAAACTTGGCTCAATTACTCACTGGGTGACTGCGGTCAAAATTTAGGAAAAGTGGGTGGAGCCAAAAACGGCCAATCAGTTTTCACCTATTGACTTCAATGTAAAATTTTTGATTACTGCCGTTCTCACAGTTTTAAAACCAGAGGTCCCAAACTTGGCACTGACCATGACTAGGTAACTGGGGTTAAAATTCAGAAAACTGGGCGGAGCTTAAGACAGCCAATCAGATTTCTTTGATTGATTTTAATGGCAACAATTAAGAAGGCTGCCATTCTCACAGTATTGATGTCAGGGACCTTGAATATCACAAATGTGGCCGCTGGGGGTTTCCACTTCAAGTTTAGAAAAAGTGGGCGGAGCCACCAACAACCAATCGAATTTCATTCATTGATTTTCACTAGAAAAAAATAAAAATGCTGCCATTTTTACACATTCAATGACAGCATTCCCAAACTTTGAAATGTTAGTCACTGAGTGACTGTGGTTCATAATTAGGAAAAAAAGGGGCAGGGCAACAACAACCAATCAGATTTCAGCCATTGACCTTAAAGAAAAATGATAAACTGCTGCTATTATCACAGTTTAAATGCTAGGTGTACCAAACTTGACTCAATTACTCACTGGGTGACTGCGGTCAAAATTTAGGAAAAGTGGGTGGAGCCAAAAACAGCCAATCAGTTTTCACCTCTTGACTTTAATGTAAAATTTTGTAATACCGCCATTCTCAGAGTTTTAAAACCGGAGGCCCCAAACTTGGCACTGACCATGACTAGGTAACTGGGGTTAAAATTCAGAAAACTGGGCGGAGCTTAAGACAGCCAATCACATTTTACCAAACGCTATTCAATGGGAAAATTTAAATTCCTGTCGATCTTACACTGTTAATGTAAGAGTGCTCAAACTTGGTCCATTTGGTGAAGGGGTGACTGGGATGCAAATTTTTAAAAGTGGGCGGAGCCAAAAATAGCCAGTTTGTTTGAATGGATTTCAATGGTAAAATTGGATTGGCTTTAAATTTCACCGTTTTAATCCGGATTCTACCGACTTTGTGTACTCTCTAGGCACCGGGGGCAACTGGGCAAGACACCTATAGCGTTTCATAGCCAACATCCCGTGGTTTCTTCAGAAACGACACCCTCTAGTTATTATTATTATGTTGGCTATGAAATAGCCAACATACTGTTCTTCGAGTTCAGCTCGTTCTTCTTCTTCTTATTATTATGTTGGCTATGAAATAGCCAACATACTGTTCTTCGAGTTCAGCTCGTTCTTCTTCTTCTTATTATTATGTTGGCTATGAAATAGCCAACATACTGTTCTTCGAGTTCAGCTCGTTCTTCTTCTTAATCTTAATATTATTATTATTATTGGCGAACCCCATTTTCTAAACACTACTCCTCCTACAGTTTTAGGGGTGCAAACGCCAAACTTTCCACACTTATTCCTCTTATAGCAAAGTACGTTGCTTGTGCTTTAATAAGCGATCCCACCCACCCCGCCCCTGTGGCGACCCCCCGACGACCCCTTTTTTCCCATTGACTTTGACAGGGAAAAATTTCAAATCGCCGCCACTCGTACAGTTTTGAAGATACAGTCCCCAAACTCGGACCACATATTGTTGATGTCACCCCGAATAAAAATAAGTATTTTGGGGGGGCACCCCAAAGTGGGCGGAGCTACCAACACCCAATGAAAATTTAGCAATTTTCTATACGCTACTCCTCCCAGAGGTTTAGGAGTACAATTATGAAACTTTGCACACTTGTTCGGCTCATACCCGAATAGGTTGCTTGTGCTTTGTTAAGCGATCCCACCCTCTGTGCCCCTGTGGCGACCCCCCGACGACCCCATTTTTCCCCATAGACTTTCATTGGAAAACTTGAAACTTTTGCCACTTGTACAGCTTTGAAGTTACACTCACCAAACTTGGGTCATTTAGTCATGGGGTGAAGCTGAAAAATTCTGTCCTATTTTGGGGACCCACCCCGCCCCTGTGGCGACCCCCCGACGACCCCTTTTTTCCCATTGACTTTGACAGGGAAAAATTTCAAATGGCCGCCACTCGTACAGTTTTGAAGATACAGTCCCCAAACTCGGACCACATATAGTTGATGTCACCCCGAATAAAAATAAGTATTTTGGGGGGGCACCCCAAAGTGGGCGGAGCTACCAACGCCCAATGAAAATTGAGCAATTTTCTATACGCTACTCCTCCCAGAGTTTTAGGAATACAATTATGAAACTTTGCACACTTGTTCGACTCATACTCGAATAGGTTGCTTGTGCTTTGTTAAGCGATCCCAACCTCCGTGCCCCTGTGGCGACCCCCCGACGACCCCTTTTTTCCCCATAGACTTTCATTGGAAAATTTGAAACTTTTGCCACTTGTACAGCTTTGAAGTTACACTCACCAAACTTGGGTCATTTAGTCATGGGGTGAAACTGAAAAATTCTGTCCTATTTTGGGGACCCAAAAAAGTGGGCGGAGCCGCAAACAACCAATCAGATTTTCCCTATTGACTTCAATGAGAAAATGTAAACAGCTGTAATTCTCACAGTATTAAAGCTAGAGCTCTCCCAAACTTGGCACCGTGGGTCACTGGGTGACTCGGCTAAAATTTACCTAAAGTGGGCGGAGTCTACAACAGCCAATCAAATTTCAGCCATTCAAATAAATAGGAAAATGTTAAACTGCTGCCGCTCTTAGACGGTTAATGGCAGGGTCCTCAAACTTGGCACAGTTGGTCACTGGGGGACTGGGATTAAAATTAAGAAAAATGGGTGGAGCCAAAACCAACCAATCAGATTTCTTTGATTGATTTTAATGAGAACAATTAAGAAGGCTGCCATTCTCTCAGTATTGATGTCAGGGACCTTGAATATCACAAATGTGGCCGCTGGGGGTTTCCACTTCAAGTTTAGAAAAAGTGGGCGGAGCCACCAACAACCAATCGAATTTCATTCATTGATTTTCAATAGAAAAAAATAAAAATGCTGCCATTTTTACACAATAAATGACAGCATTCCCAAACTTTGGAATGTTAGTCACTGAGTGACTGTGGTTCACAATTAGGAAAAAAAAGGGGCGGGGCAACAACAGCCAATCAGATTTCAGCCATTGACCTTAATTAAAAATGATAACCTGCTGCTATTATCACGGTTTAAATGCTAGGTGTACCAAACTTGGCTCAATTACTCACTGGGTGACTGCGGTCAAAATTTAGGAAAAGTGGGTGGAGCCAAAAACGGCCAATCAGTTTTCACCTATTGACTTCAATGTAAAATTTTTGATTACTGCCGTTCTCACAGTTTTAAAACCAGAGGTCCCAAACTTGGCACTGACCATGACTAGGTAACTGGGGTTAAAATTCAGAAAACTGGGCGGAGCTTAAGACAGCCAATCAGATTTCTTTGATTGATTTTAATGGGAACAATTAAGAAGGCTGCCATTCTCACAGTATTGATGTCAGGGACCTTGAATATCACAAATGTGGTCGCTGGGGGTTTCCACTTCAAGTTTTGAAAAAGTGGGCGGAGCCACCAACAACCAATCGAATTTCATTCATTGATTTTCACTAGAAAAAAATAAAAACGCTGCCATTTTTACACAATAAATGACAGCATTCACAAACTTTGAAATGTTAGTCACTGAGTGACTGTGGTTCATAATTAGGAAAAAAAAGGGGCGGGGCAACAACAGCCAATCAGATTTCAGCCATTGACCTTAATTAAAAATGATAAACTGCTGCTATTATCACAGTTTAAATGCTAGGTGCACCAAACTTGACTCAATTACTCACTGGGTGACTGCGGTCAAAATTTAGGAAAAGTGGGTGGAGCCAAAAACAGCCAATCAGTTTTCACCTCTTGACTTTCATGTAAAATTTTGTATTACCGCCGTTCTCACAGTTTTAAAACCGGAGGCCCCAAACTTGGCACTGACCATGACTAGGTAACTGGGGTTAACATTCAGAAAACTGGGCGGAGCTTAAGACAGCCAATCACATTTTACCAAACGCTATTCAATGGGAATATTTAAATTCCTGTCGATCTTACACTGTTAATGTAAGAGTGCTCAAACTTGGTCCATTTGGTGAAGGGGTGACTGGGATGCAAATTTTTAAAAGTGGGCGGAGCCAAAAATAGCCAGTTTGTTTGAATGGATTTCAATGGTAAAATTGGATTGGCTTTAAATTTCACCGTTTTAATCCGGATTCTACCGACTTTGTGTACTCTCTAGGCACCGGGGGCGACTGGGCAAGACACCTATAGCGTTTCATAGCCAACATCCCGTGGTTTCTTCAGAAACGACACCCTCTAGTTATTATTATTAGCGCCCCCCCAGTTTCTAAACGCTACTCCTCCTACAGTTTTAGGGGTACAAGCACCAAACTTTCCACACCTATTCGCCTTATAGCAAAGTACATTGCTTGTGCTTTAGTAAGCGATCCCACCCACTGTGCCCGTGCGGCGGACCACCGAAGACGCCTTTTTTCGTATTGACTTTGACAGGGAACATTTTCAAATCGCTGCCGCTCGTACAGTTTTGAAGCTACACTCCCCAAACTCGGACCGCATATTGTTGGTGCCACCCCGAATAAAAATATGTATTTTGGGGGGGCACCCCAAAGTGGGCGGAGCTACCAACAGCCAATGAAATTTTAGCAATTTTCTAAACGCTACTCCTCCCAGAGTTTTAGGAGTACAATTATGAAACTTTGCACACTTGTTGGGCTCATACCCGAATAGGTTGCTTGTGCTCTGTTAAGCAATCCCACCCTCCGTGGCCCTGTGGCGGCCCCCCAAACACCCCATTTTTCCCATAGACTTTCATTGGAAAATTTGAAACTTTTGCCACTCGTACAGCATTAAAGTTACACTCACCAAACTTGGGTCACTTAGTCATGGGGTCAACCTGAAAAGTTCTGTCACATTTTGGGGACTCCAAAAAGTGGGCGGAGCAACAAACAGACAATCAGATTTTCCCTATTGACTTCAATGAGAAAATGTCAAACACTGTCATTCCCACAGTGTTAAAGCCAGAGACCCAAAACTTGGCACCATGGGTCACTGGGGTTAAAATGTTGAAAAGTGGGTGGAGTCTACCACAGCCAATCAAATATTAGCCATTTGTTTCAATGGGAAAAGTTAAAACTGTTGCCGCTCTTAGATTGTTCATGGGAGGGTCCTCAAACTTGGCACAGTTGGTCACTGGAGGACCGGGATCAAAATCTGGAAAAGTGGGTGGAGCCAAAAACAACCAATCAGATTTCTTTGATGATTTCAATGGGAAAAATTAAAATTGCTGCCATTTGCACGTTATTGATGTCATGGACCTCGAATATCACAAATGTGGTGACTGGGTGTTTGCACTTCAAAGTTAGGAAAAGTGGGTGGAGCCACCAACAACCAATCAAATGTCATTCATTGATTTTCAATAGAAAAACATTAAACTGCTGCCATTTTTACATGTTAAATGTCATGATTCCGAAACCTTAAAGTGTTAGTCACTTGGTGACTCTGGTTCAGAATTAGGAAAAAAAGGGGGCGGGGCAACAACAGCCAATCGGATTTCAGCCATTGACCTTAATGAAAAACGCCAAATTGCTGCTATTATTACGGCGTACATGCCAAGGGTCCCAAACTCAGCACAATTACTCACTGGGTGACTGTGGTCAAAATTTAGGGGAAGTGGGCGGAGCCAATAACAGCCAATCAGGTGTTACCTATTGACTTCAATGTAAAAGTTTCAAATACTGCCATTCTTACAGTTTTAAAGCCAGAGGCCCCAAACTTGGTACAGACCATGACTGGGTGACTGGGGTTAAAATTCGGAAAACTGGGTGGAGCTTAAAACAGCCAATCAAATGTTACCTATTGCTAATCAATGTCAATATATAAGTTGCTGCCATTCTTTCGCAGTTAATGGAAGGGACATCAAACTTGGCACAGTTGGTCACAGGGGGACTGGGATTCAAATTTTAAAAGTGGGTGGAGCCAAAAACAGCCAATCAGGTTTTTTGATTGATTTTAATGGTACAATTTGATCTGCTTCAATTTTCACAGTTTTAAACCAGATTCTACCACCTTTGTGTAGAATCTATGCATCACGGGCGACTGGCCCCAACACCTCTTGCGTTCAAAACCAACATCTTGTGGTTTCTTCAGAAACAACACCATCTAGTAAGTAATGATTTTCCATCTTTAAAACTGGACATTTATAAAAGATACATGCTGCATGACTAGGCAGATAACATTTCCATTTTTGAAGCAGGTCATTTTATAAACCATGCAAACACCAAATTGGTTGGGGATGATTCTTCTCTTTGATCTGAATTGTAATCAAGCACATGATTAGTTATTTCATTATACATTACATTTGACGGATCCCATCCTACTTGCCGTATCAATAAGGACCTGATTAGTAAAGTCTTGTTTCTCAGTAACCTTTTTTTGCTTTCTTTTCTTTGTAGTAAACATGGACAACTATGTCCCGTATACCGTAAGTATTACTTTTCATTGGTGGAATTTTCTTTAGCTCCTCTGGCCTGTATGGGGTGTTAAGGTTGTGAATCCATTACTAAAGTTTCCTTTTGAATCTGCCATGAAAGGTTTTTGGTGGTTGTCTGTTCAGCCATATTGTCAGAGTGGGTGGTAGAAGCCTTAGATACAGGAACCAGGATTTCCTGAATTTCTTGAATTTCTCTGCTCCATTCTGTCATGTTCTGTATTTTGATTCTATACTTTATTCTCCATTTTTGTATTAGTCTTCATTTCCCAAAAAGGGGGAACACAAGGGACTTCTCCCCACACTACCTATGTCTGAAAAAATCTGAGGGCAAAATGATAATAATTGAATATCAAAGTAAAATAAAAAGCAATTTTTATTCACCACCATGCCATATTGAAACAGTGAGATTAAAACCATTTAAAAAAAACAGTGCTGCATATGAAACTGAAGGGATCCCTTCTGAGAGGACAAAAAACCCAAAAGCTGGTTATATTAACCAACTCAGGGAAAAATTAGCATGCTATTAAGTATGGTAATAAGTTAGTAATGAGAAATGTAATGGAAAAGCTTAGGAACAAGATTGTAGGTGGACGTTAATAAATCCAATAATACAATAGGGTTCAGTTGAACGAGTCCATCTTGATCCTAGACGAAAGAAAGATTCCAAAATTCTTGAATAAACAGCATGTGAATATTCCCCTATTTCATATGAAGTGAAACAGATTTGCAGGGGGGGGGGAAACCCCTGAGTCTTTGATGTTTATGGGTCGGTGTTTAAATAGCTCTAATCCGTGGGTTTATGCTTGCTGGGCGTACTGGGGTTTGTATAGGCCTGGGGAAGGGGTTAACTCACCTACAATATGCATTGACGATTAAACCATCCGAGTACAGTTGCACCGCATGTATTCCCAAGGACATCCAAATGTTCGCAAGTATTGCAGTCCAAGAGGGAACCCCCCCACAGCCAGGTTCAGCGCTTCACTGGCTGTAGGGGGGTTCCCTCTTGGACTGCATTCTGGCGTGACTGGGGGAGGTCTGGGACAACATTATCGCACAGCCGCTCCAAGGATCCTTGGACTTACCCGTGAGCACAACCCGTGAGACGGTCTGTATAACTTCATTTCTTATGAGGGCTACAGAACCGCTACTATAAGCGGTGGATTTAATACTTGCGAACATTTGGATGTCCTTGGGAATACATGCGGTGCAACTGTACTCGGATGGTTTAATCGCCAATGCATATTGTAGGCGAGTTAACCCCTTCCCCAGGCCTATACAAACCCCAGTACGCCCAGCAAGCATAAACCCACGGATTAGAGCTATTTAAACACCGACCCATAAACATCAAAGACTCAGGGGTTTCCCCCCCCCCTGCAAATCTGTTTCACTTCATATGAAATAGGGGAATATTCACATGCTGTTTATTCAAGAATTTTGGAATCTTTCTTTCGTCTAGGATCAAGATGGACTCGTTCAACTGAACCCTATTGTATTATTGGATTTATTAACGTCCACCTACAATCTTGTTCCTAAGCTTTTCCATTACATTTCTCATTACTAACTTATTACCATACTTAATAGCATGCTAATTTTTCCCTGAGTTGGTTAATATAACCAGCTTTTGGGTTTTTTGTCCTCTCAGAAGGGATCCCTTCAGTTTCATATGCAGCGCTGCTTATTTTAAATGGTTTTAATCTCACTGTTTCAATATGGCATGGTGGTGAATAAAAATTGCTTTTTATTTTACTTTGATATTCAATTATTATCATTTTGCCCTCAGATTTTTTCAGACATAGGTAGTGTGGGGAGAAGTCCCTTGTGTTCCCCCTTTTTGGTTTATATATTGCTATTTTAGTGGACACCTCAACACTACAAGTCTGTCATTACCTCATTAAGCCTCATCTGAGTCTCCTTTGTATTAGTCTTCATTTCCCCTTTCCTATTCTTATGTCTTGTTCTTCCTTATCCTGCCTTTTCTGATCTGATCTTCTCTCCATCGACCCCTCTCTTCAGAACTCTCTTTTCATTTCTTTAAGTTTCTCCCCTGCACTTTGTTATTTCCCCTCTCTTTTCCACACATTTCATGTCAAATTAATTTAAAATTTATACCTACATGCATTCCTCAGGGGTCCCCAACAGCAATATTTAGCTGACTATGTCATGGGGTGATGTCTAACATATCTGAGCATGCCCAGGTGCATTATAGGGCCTTTTTATGAAAGGGACGGTTCACTAATGGTTCCAAAATGTGGGGAACAAATAATACAGCTTTTTATCTGTATTTAGCACTTTGGCCTCTTTATTGAATGATATTTTTGTCAGCTTTATAATACCCAACGATTCATAGGGTTCTCAGAGTAGTGTGTAGGATTTGGTTCGGGATTTGACCAAGATTTGACCTTTTCCAGCAGGATTTGGATTTGGTTGAATCCTTGTGCCTGGCTGAACGGAATCTTTATTTGCATATGCAAATTATATTCAGGAAAGAAAGTCAACAAACTTTTCATCACAAAACAGAGAAGTAAAAAAAAATTTTCCACTTTTTCCTTTCCAGCCCCTAATATGCATATTAGAATTTGGTTCAGTATTAGGTCAAATCTTTCACAAAAGATTCAGGGATTCGGCCAAATCCCATATAGTGGATTTGGTGCATCCCTAGTAGTGTGGTATGAAATCCTATCCAGTGATAAAATGATTGCACCCCCTACATACTATGGTTCACCAAGCCTACACATGATGATGCCCTTCTGATGACCCAGACTCCACACTAGGGCAAGAGAAAACAATGCAATTTACAGAGGAGAAGAGATTTCAGATTATAGTGTTATCTGGGAATTTCAGAATAAAATAATTCTTTTCATTTTGCTTTTTTCTTTTTTCTTTGAAAGGCTGACAGAAGAACTTTCACAATCAATAAGGTACGAAAGCATGTGCTTAGAGCAAGACTTTTCCATTAGATCACTAACTTGTCCAAGGTCAGACCATCTACCAATAGCTATGACCGTTTAGCCTGTGTGTAAAGTGTATGAACGGGATCCTGGGTAATTTGTCCTGCACAAAGACCTTCTGATGTGGTGTGGTTCCTTCCATGCCCTCTCCCCCAACACATAAACACCCACTGTAATATTGGCAAGACCAACATAAAATTTAGGAGATTAAGCCGTAAGAGAGTGAAGTAGGGCATATAAAAAATCTCTGTGGTTTCAGAGAGGGGATCAATATCATCAGCACAAGAGCCTGGTGGACCCTAGACTATCCAATCTAAGCAATGGCCTTGTGAAACCATTAGAATACTATACATGCGGTGCAACTGTACTCGGATGGTTTAATCGCCAATGCATATTGTAGGTGAGTTAACCCCTTCCCCAGGCCTATACAAACCCCAGCACGCCCAGCAAGCATAAACCCACGGATTAGAGCTATTTAAACACCGACCCATAAACATCAAAGACTCAGGGGTTTCCCCCCCCCTGCAAATCTGTTTCACTTCATATGAAATAGGGGAATATTCACATGCTGTTTATTCAAGAATTTTGGAATCTTTCTTTCGTCTAGGATCAAGATGGACTCGTTCAACTGAACCCTATTGTATTATTGGATTTATTAACGTCCACCTACAATCTTGTTCCTAAGCTTTTCCATTACATTTCTCATTACTAACTTATTACCATACTTAATAGCATGCTAATTTTTCCCTGAGTTGGTTAATATAACCAGCTTTTGGGTTTTTTGTCCTCTCAGAAGGGATCCCTTCAGTTTTATATGCAGCGCTGCTTATTTTAAATGGTTTTAATCTCACTGTTTCAATATGGCATGGTGGTGAATAAAAATTGCTTTTTATTTTACTTTGATATTCAATTATTATCATTTTGCCCTCAGATTTTTTCAGACATAGGTAGTGTGGGGAGAAGTCCCTTGTGTTCCCCCTTTTTGGTTTATATATTGCTATTTTAGTGGACACCTCAACACTACAAGTCTGTCATTACCTCATTAAGCCTCATCTGAGTCTCCTTTGTATTAGTCTTCATTTCCCCTTTCCTATTCTTATGTCTTGTTCTTCCTTATCCTGCCTCTTCTGATCTGATCTTCTCTCCATCGACCCCTCACTTCAGAACTCTCTTTTCATTTCTTTAAGTTTCTCCCCTGCACTTTGTTATTTCCCCTCTCTTTTCCACACATTTCATGTCAAATTAATTTAAAATTTATCCCTACATGCATTCCTCAGGGGTCCCCAACAGCAATATTTAGCTGACTATGTCATGGGGTGATGTCTAACATATCTGAGCATGCCCAGGTGCATTATACTGCCTTTTTATGAAAGGGCCGGTTCACTAATGGTTCCAAAATGTGGGGAACAAATAATACAGCTTTTTATCTGTATTTAGCACTTTGGCCTCTTTATTGAATGATATTTTTGTCAGCTTTATAATACCCAACGATTCATAGGGTTCTCAGAGTAGTGTGTAGGATTTGGTTCGGGATTTGACCAAGATTTGACCTTTTCCAGCAGGATTTGGATTTGGTTGAATCCTTGTGCCTGGCTGAACCAAATCTTTATTTGCATATGCAAATTATATTCAGGAAGGAAAGTCAACTAACTTTTCATCACAAAACAGAGAAGTAAAAAAAAAAATTCCACTTTTTCCTTTCCAGCCCCTAATATGCATATTAGAATTTGGTTCAGTATTAGGTCAAATCTTTCACAAAAGATTCAGGGATTCGGCCGAATCCCATATAGTGGATTTGGTGCATCCCTAGTAGTGTGGTATGAAATCCTATCCAGTGATAAAATGATTGCACCCCCTACATACTATGGTGCACCAAGCCTACACATGATGATGCCCTTCTGATGACCCAGACTCCACACTAGGGCAAGAGAAAACAATGCAATTTACAGAGGAGAAGAGATTTCAGATTATAGTGTTATCTGGGAATTTCAGAATAAAATAATTCTTTTCATTTTGCTTTTTTCTTTTTTCTTTGAAAGGCTGACAGAAGAACTTTCACAATCAATAAGGTACGAAAGCATGTGCTTAGAGCAAGACTTTTCCATTAGATCACTAACTTGTCCAAGGTCAGACCATCTACCAATAGCTATGACCGTTTAGCCTGTGTGTAAAGTGTATGAACGGGATCCTGGGTAATTTGTCCTGCACAAAGACCTTCTGATGTGGTGTGGTTCCTTCCATGCCCTCTCCCCCAACACATAAACACCCACTGTAATATTGGCAAGACCAACATAAAATTTAGGAGATTAAGCCGTAAGAGAGTGAAGTAGGGCATATAAAAAATCTCTGTGGTTTCAGAGAGGGGATCAATATCATCAGCACAAGAGCCTGGTGGACCCTAGACTATCCAATCTAAGCAATGGCCTTGTGAAACCATTAGAATACTATAACATCTCACCAGCAGAAGATCATGGCACTCTGGTAGGTCACGCAGAGCTCAGACTCATGGATGAGTAAAAATTTTATTTATATAAATATCTCACGCCTCGTGTCACTAGGACACTTAATCATAGAGCAGGAGCACCTGGGCCACCTATTCAATTTGGTGAGTCGTTTCTATTGATTAAGTTTTATGCTTAAATATTTGGTTTGAAGTATAATTCAGAAGAACATGTTTTTACATATTGAACTCTGTTAAGAGAGGCTTTATACATGTTCCCTGTGGTGTGTGTTAACCCTTACTCACCCTCACTCAGCTGGCTGGAATGCCACGGCACAGGGCCACTTGGGGGATTAATGATGCCACGTAGAGGTCCAGGTTTTGCAATTTATGACAAATTCCTTCAAGAAGATGTAAAAATTCCATAAAACTGTCGCCACCAAGCTCTGTACAGTAGGCGGCACATTTTATTATAGATGCACCAATGCTGTGTCACTCAACTTGCTGTTATGTAACATATGGAGGAGGTATTTTCATGTCTTTTATATAAATATATCTTATCTGTCTTTCAGAAACACGCTTGTATCGTTCTCTTTGGAATTTGCATAATTGTTTCATTCTGGGTGTTACTCTGAGTAGACGAGACTGTGGAGAGGAGAACGTTACTCTAATACTCTCACCTGTAAGCATTAAGACCTTCTCTCCATGAACCCAGAGAAGGTCCTTTCCAGCGCTTGGAACAGAACCCTCCTTCCTGAATGTGATATATATCTCTAAACCTCACGCACTTCATCCTGTAGACTAAACATTGAACCTTGGAAACACAATTCTCTATTGTAACCAAACCAACTGCTTATTAGAAATCCCATGTTCCCATATTGCTTGGCAAGTAGGTTTGTTTTTTTTTGATGCATGGCGCAATAAACTTTTTGTTTGGGTGAACGGAGTGTTGTCTGCTTCTTCTATTCGAACATATTCTCTACCACAATCATTCAACATTTCTCCTGTTATTTCCTTAAGGAGATTCTGCATAGTATTGTGCTAATTAGCACTTAGTATCAACCTTGTTTCCCCAACACTATATGCACAAGAGACAAGAGATCCCTGTATTTTACACCTGCGCCTGTAACTCCATTAACATTAGAATTCTTCACCCAACTGAAAAAGCATCATCAAAAGCATTTAAGCATAAAGCCCTATGATACTTGCCATCCAACAGCCAGATCTGCATCCTGCATTGTTCTGTATATTTTAGCTTATGATCTGTCTGTTAATTTATTGCCAGTTTATTAACAGTCGCTTCTATCTGAAATTTATATATTAACATATAACTTTACAGTCACGTAATGGTGGCTGATTATAAATACTAACATGTAGCTTTCGTTTGGAAGCACTAAGTGGCGTGAGAGTATATTTGTAATGAGGATGTTGATGTGGGAGTTGGGCTGATACATCATGCTACTTTTTTTTTGCGTAAACTCACAGAACATTCTGCACAGAAGCCGCGTTTGTCTCAGCAAGGAACCAAATCTTCTCCAGAGACCCAGTTACAGTAAGTGGGGAGGGTTGGTCACAGATAGATGGGCACCACATGCCTTCACTTCTGAGAAGAAACCAGAAAGTAGAGAATTAGGAGAGGTAGCAGCCCAGGGACAGGGAACCTGGGGAGAAGAAGAAACACTTTTGCTGCAGTTGGAGGCAGGAAAAATGGGCAGACGTAAGTGTGACAGAGTTATGTCACTTAAATAAATGTTTCTTTTTTTTGTTGTTGAAAGCTTTAGGAGCACGCTTTCTCAACATACTTCAGCATTAATCTCTGTTCATGCTTAGTTTCAGCAATGAAATGGCATCCCACTTCTGACACCAAGTGTGGTGTGGGCCCTTTAACAGAGGTTGCTGAAGCTTGCTTGGCAATGAAAAAGGTAGCTTTATTTCTTTAAAGCAGAAGGAAAAGTATTACATAGCTCAATTTCAGCATGGCATCAGAACAGCAGAGCAGTTTCTCTAGGTCTTTCCTTGAAGAGAGCCAACATCAGACAGAGAGTCTTGCTGACTGGGAGCGGCCTTTTATACCCAAGGCTCCCAGAATGCTTTGTGGTTCTGTGACATCATACATCTCACATTAAACAAAATGTTAAATTTTAACAATAATTGCAAATTCCACATATACATTTACATATTAGCCTTCATAGATTACAACATAAAAAAGGTATAAAGAAACTCACATTTAAACAAAGTTTGAATTCCAAGCTGTGAAATGTCTGTGCACAGCTGACAACAATCAGGCTACACCCGTGTGTTTCACCAAACCCTGTGCAGACTCATCAACTTGGGAAACTCAGGTAAGTATTTTAAACTTTAAATGTTAAAGTTTGAACTCATACATAAAGGGTATATTTTAGTGGCAAGTTGCTTTTCTAAGAGGAAAAACTAATGTTTAAGTGTTGTAACTTTACAGAGCTGCAAAACAGACTGCTTTCACATGGCTTTTAACCCTGTTGTTGCCATGTTGAACACAGGAGAAAAAATATGTTTCAAGGCTGAGAATGGTGTAGGACAGACACAAGAAGAAATGAAAGAGAGTTTGCGCTGGCCAGCAGAGGTAGAAAAGACAGAAAAGAAATTAAGTAAGAAAGTACTGTCCTCCACACATATCTCAACAACAAAAAAAAGAAAAATTTATTTAAGTGACATAACTCTGTCACATATCCCCCTCCTTAAGAGAAAGAATACTTTCTCAAGCAAGGAAAAAAATTTACATTACTGTTTTGTCTATGACTGCTCCATATCTAGACAAATAATCCGCATTTTTATGTTCCTTGCCTGCTTTGTGAGAAATTGAAAAACGAAAGGGCTGCAGTGCCAAATACCACCTTGTCACTCTAGCATTTTTGTCTCTCATGGAATTTAGCCACATGAGAGGACGGTGGTCAGTTATCAGCTGGAATTCCTGACCCAACAAATAACACCTTAAGGATTCTAGTGCCCATTTTATGGCTAGGCATTCCTTTTCTAAGGCTGCATATCGGGTTTCTCTTGGAAACAATTTACGGCTAATATACAGCACAGGATGCTCTTCTCCATCATGCTTTTGGCTTAGAACCGCAACAAGACCATTTTCAGATGCATCTGTTTGAACAATAAATGATTTGGAGAAGTCTGGACTTTTAAGCACAGGACCATCACAAAGAATTTCTTTAATTTTGGAGAAAGCTTCGTCGCACTTACTGTTCCATTCAACTTTATTGTTTTTAGCCTTTTTGGTTAGCTCTGTAAGAGGTGCTGCAATAGAGGAAAATTGAGGAATAAATCTCCTATAGTAGCCAGCTAGTCCTAAAAAAGAACGAACTTCTTTTTTAGTTGTAGGTTCCTTTGCATCTTTGATAGCTTTGGTTTTCACAATTTCTGGCTTAATTTCACCATTACCCAAAATGTAGCCTAAATACCGTGTCTCTCCAAAGGCAAAGGCACATTTTGATGGATTAATGGTGAGACCAGCTGACTTTATAACAGACAAGATTTTACTTAGGTGCTCTAAATGTTTTTCCCATGTAGAACTGAACACCACCACATCATCAAGATATGCTGCTGAGTATTCACTATGACCCTCTAAGAGAGAATTCATGAGGCGCTGAAAAGTTGCTGGGGCTCCATGTAGGCCAAATGGCATAGTTACAAAATGGAAAAGACCTTTCCAGGTACTGAAAGCAGTCTTTTCCCTGGATTCATAGTCCAGAGGTATTTGCCAATACCCTTTTGTCAGATCTAGGGTGGATATATATTTGGCCCCACCTAACTGATCAATTAAGTCATCAATTCTGGGTAGTGGAAATGAGTCAAACTTAGATACACTGTTTAGCTTACGAAAATCAATACAGAATCTTATTTCACCATTCTTTTTTGGTACCAAGACAATAGGTGAGCACCATTCACTTTTTGAGGGTTCTATAACTCCAAGTTGTAACATTTTTTTAACTTCTTGGTCTACCACTGACTTATATTTCTCAGGCATGCTGTATTGTCTCTGCCGAATGGGCTTGACGTCATCAGTGTAAATGGTATGTTCAATTAAAGAAGTACGTCCAGGGGTTTTTACTAGCGTATCTCTATGTTGATTTAATAAAATTAAAAGATCATAATGCATTTTATCATCAAGGGGACCAATATCAACATCCCTTAAAGGTTCACATGAAGAAGATAACCTTTGATACGCTTGCTCTGCCATATCAGGAGCACATTCTTTTAATACCACCATTGATGCTTTCTCATCCCTCTCTTTCCATTTTCTCAGCAAGTTAACATGGTAAATTGTTTTCTTACGTTTACCTGGCATTTCAATCTCATAATCAACAGGGCCTACTTTGCGGGTGATTAGAAAAGGACCCTGCCACTTTGCTAGTAGCTTGTTCTCCTTATTTGGCAACAGTAATAAGACCTTCTCACCTGATTGAAATGTGCGGTATCTTGACTTATGGTCATACAAATTTTTTTGTTTATGTTGGGCTTCTTTTAGATTCTCCTGAGCTATTTCACATATTTTGGATAATTTTTCTCGCATGTTAATAATGTGAGTTACCAAGTTTTGAGGCTCTGCAGTATCCTCAACCCAGTTTTCTTTTATCACATCAAGAATTCCCCTGGGTTGTGTCCCATAAAGCATTTCAAAAGGAGAAAATCCAGTGGACATTTGTGGAACCTCCCTATAGGCAAACATTAAGTATGGAAGCCATTTGACCCAATGTTTTGGGTCCTCCTCAACAAACTTTTGAAGCATACGCTTCAGTGTCTGATTCATTCGTTCGACCAAGCCATCCGTTTGAGGATGATATGGACTTGTACGAACGGTTTTTAACCCTAGCAGGTTATATAATTCTTTTAAGAATGCAGAGGTAAAATTAGTCCCTTGATCAGTTAATACAACTTTAGGAATTCCTACTCTGCTAAAGATTTTTACAACTTCTTCTGCAACTCTCTTTGCAGTAATGTTGCTAAGAGGAATTGCTTCTGGATATCTTGTACAATAGTCACATACAACCAAAATATACTTATTCCCCTTACTACTTCTCTCTAAAGGACCCATTATGTCCATAGCCACCTTTTCAAAAGCATTATCAACCAAGGGAATAGGTATCAGCGGAGCTTTGTCTTTTTGCCTTAATGGTGCTGTCATTTGACAAGTGGAACAGGTATCACAAAATGAGGCTACATCTTTATGCACACCAGGCCAGAAAAATCTGTACAGAATTCGTTTGAGAGTCTTGTCTCTACCCAAGTGACCTGCCATAGGAATTTCATGAGCCAGTCTAAGGATTTCTCTGCGATATTTTACAGGTATCATTAACTGCTCAACTTTGTAGCCAAGTTTGGGGTGTTGACACACTCTCATCAAAATTCTGTTTTTCAGTACATACATTGGTATATTTGCACATTCTTTGTCATTTCCAACCACATTTTTATAGTATTCTTTAAGAGTTTCATCTTTATATTGCTCATCTGCAATATCAGCATCCCAATTAATATGAGGTGACATTTTCACAAGGTGTTCAGGTCTCCCTTTTTTTTTAAGCTTTCTTCTTTCTTTTTTAGACTTACGGGGTTTCCCTTCACCTTGGAAAATGTCACCTTCAAATGGAAAAATCTCATGCAAAAGCTTGTTTTCATCTTTTGCCTCTTTTGCTCGAGATCGTGTGGTCACAGCTATAACAGGCGTAGAAGCTTCACTCAATATTTGAAAAAACCCTGGAAAGTCTCTACCCAAAATCATAGAGTAGGGCAAATTATCAACTACTCCAACAGTAATGATCTGTAACTCATGTCCAAGATCAACAGTCACTTGAGTTGTTAAATAAGACTTTGTATCACCATGGACACATTTGATAAAAGTCTTGCCCTTTCTGGGTAAATGCCTCAAGACATTTTTTCTCAGTAAGGTCTGTGGGCTTCCAGTGTCAATCAGGGCCTCAACTGGTTTTCCATTAACTTTAACCATTTTCAAGAGCCCTTTCCCACCCACTACTGATACTGGACTTGGGTTTTTAGCTTTTTTACAGAAGCGAGCAATATGCACCTTTTCCCAACATTTAAAACAGACCTGCGGAGCAGTAAGAGCTTTTGCTCCTGCATCACTACTATGTGGAGGGGTAGTCACATGGGGTAATCTTACCACAGGCTGCTGAACAGTTCTCTTCCTAGCCTGGAAATAATCCTCAGCCAGGGCTACTGCCTTGGATCCTGACTCTGGACGATGCTCTTGGATCCAGATGCGCACACCATCTGGCAGGATGTTAAGGAATTGTTCTAAGACAATCACATCCAGGATCTCCTCCTTACTTTTTCCTGTTGGTTTGATCCACTTCAGGAGCAGCTCTTCCAGTTGGGCGTAGGCTTCATTAGGTCCATCTGCATTCCGGTAACGGTATTCTCTGAATCGCCTTCTAAATGTCTCACAGTTGAT
This sequence comes from Xenopus petersii, assembly GCA_038501925.1. Lineage (NCBI taxonomy): Eukaryota > Metazoa > Chordata > Amphibia > Anura > Pipidae > Xenopus > Xenopus petersii. The sequence goes on along the minus strand of CM076689.1, from coordinate 6,629,585 downwards.
GTCATACCTTCGAAGTATGGCCTCTTTTACAGCATCATAGTTTGCAGCATTTGCCAGGCTCAGTGAGCTGTAAGCCTTTTGTGCTTTCCCAGTCAGATTTGGAGCAAGACGTATTACCCATTGCTCTGGTGGCCATCGACTGGCTTTAGCCACACGCTCAAACATGGTGAAATATGCCTCAATATCATCATCTGCAGTAAGCTTGGGAATTTTGAGACCCTTCACCACTAGCTCTTCTGTAGGCTCGGCTTGGGACTTGCTCATTATCTTTAGAATTTCTGTGATTTGCTGGGCATGCTGTTTCTGGAACATAGTTATCTCAGCCTGGTGCCTTCTCAAGTGCTCCTCCCACCTTCTCTCTTGCTCAGCTCTGAGATGTCTCTCTTCAGCAAAGCGTTGCTGTTCCTCCTTTTTATGTTTCTCCTTAGCTTCCCTTCTTTTGGACTCTGCGTCTAGCTGCTGCAAGACCATCCATTTTAGAAGGCTAGCGAGATCCTCTGGAGGTTGAGTAGGCAAAGTCTCAGTCTGTGGGTGGATAGTTGGAGTGACTCTAGGCTTTACATCTGGGAATAAAGGTTGTGCATAACCTGTTGCAGATGTTTCTTCCATCAGTGGAACAGGTTCAGATGATGCAATTGCAACCTCTTCCTGACGATCAATCTCAGAAGTCATAGCTCTTTTCTTAGAAAGACCTCTCTTTATTTCTAGCTGTTCTTGCCTTCGAATAGCTATACTGCCAGGCGATTGTACTCCGGTTATTTTCTTTGCACCAGCTTTAGGAGCACGCTTTCTCAACATATTTCAGCATTAATCTCTGTTCATGCTTAGTTTCAGCAATGAAATGGCATCCCACTTCTGACACCAAGTGTGGTGTGGGCCCTTTAACAGAGGTTGCTGAAGCTTGCTTGGCAATGAAAAAGGTAGCTTTATTTCTTTAAAGCAGAAGGAAAAGTATTACACAGCTCAATTTCAGCATGGCATCAGAACAGCAGAGCAGTTTCTCTAGGTCTTTCCTTGAAGAGAGCCAACATCAGACAGAGATAGGGATGTAGCGAACTGCCGTTTATGTGTTCGCGAACGCCGTTCGCGAACACCGGCAAAAATGCGAACAGTTCGCGAACAGTTCGCGAACTTCGAACATCCGCAAAATCATTCGATTCGAACGATCGAAGGATTTTAATCGTTCGATCGAAGGATTTTCGTTCGAATCGAACGATCGAAGCCATTCGATCGAATGATTTCATTCGATCGAATGGCTTCGATCGTTCGATTCGAACGAAATCCTTCGATTTTAGCGGTCGAAGGAATCGAATGGTCGAATGGTCGAACGATTTTTGTTCGAATCGAATGCGAACTCGTATTGGCGAACGTCGCGCGACGTTCGCGAACATTCGGCGGACGCGAACAGTCGAAGTTCGCCAGCGAACAGTTCGCTACATCCCTAGACAGAGAGTCTTGCTGACTGGGAGCGGCCTTTTATACCCAAGGCTCCCAGAATGCTTTGTGGTTCTGTGACATCATACATCTCACATTAAACAAAATGTTAAAGTTTAAAATACTTACCTGAGTTTCCCAAGTTGATGAGTCTGCACAGGGTTTGGTGAAACACATGGGTGTAGCCTGATTGTTGTCAGCTGTGCACAGACATTTCACAGCTTGGAATTCAAACTTTGTTTAAATGTGAGTTTCTTTATACCTTTTTTATGTTGTAATCTATGAAGGCTAATATGTAAATGTATATGTGGAATTTGCAATTATTGTTAAAATTTAACATTTTGTTTAATGTGAGATGTATGATGTCACAGAACCACAAAGCATTCTGGGAGCCTTGGGTATAAAACGCCGCTCCCAGTCAGCAAGACTCTCTGTCTGATGTTGGCTCTCTTCAAGGAAAGACCTAGAGAAACTGCTCTGCTGTTCTGATGCCATGCTGAAATTGAGCTGTGTAATACTTTTCCTTCTGCTTTAAAGAAATAAAGCTACCTTTTTCATTGCCAAGCAAGCTTCAGCAACCTCTGTTAAAGGGCCCACACCACAGTAAGTATCTAAGATATTTTGCTGCCTTCATACAAAACCAAGGGTTCTTATATTTATTTAGATACTAGTAAAGGGCATTATAATTAACAGTACAATGTGTTTGTTGGGTTAATGAGATCTCTCTTGGGGAAAGTGACATGCATTATGGAAAGGTTATGGGCATTTTCTTCTTGAATGTATCCTGGTGGGCCTGTCTGTTTTCTTACAGTCATGTAATACGAGGTCAGTCTCATCCGAAAGAGTCAATGGTCCACAATGCCTGTGTTATGTCATGGCCCTGAAGCCTGATGATTGGCTTGCACAGAGAAAGTGGAGAATAGGAGCTAAATAGGGCAGAAGGTCCCTGTGTCCCTTCATATCATACAAGGTTACATGTTATTAAGCAACAATGAGGGATTTCAGTAAGAAATGCTGGTTATACCTTATTTGGTGTTTATTGTGCCAGAGCATTTGCCCATAGTAATCGGTTAGATCTTTGCTTTCACTTTCAAGGCTTCAATGATCTCAATGAATTGCTGATTGGTTGCTACTGGCTTAGTTATTAAATGAGTACAGACATTCTAACCTAATTCTTATTCTTACCTCTCCCTTCCCTAATCCTTTCTTGCCCACCTGTACAGTATTATTGCTCCAGCACTTCTCTCCATGCCCTCATCTATTCCTCCCAACATATCTGTGCTCTTTCCACCTCCTCTGTAACTTCTTTTATTTCTGTGCTCTCTGCCTTCTCCCAACATCTCTATCCACTGTTTTCTTTCTCAATAACACTTATGGTCTTCACTCTCTTACCTTCCTCTCCATATATCCATCTACTCTTCCCTTCTACCCACACCTTGTACTCTGTGTCCTCTTTGCCATTTCCCCATTCAAAGAAACGGCAAATATTGTTTGAATCTGTAGGGGGTACGGGTTGGCTCACCTTTGCTTAAAGACGTTCACTTAAGAGGTGACGTCAGTCTGGAATGTTTCTTTTCAGAGTTGGGAGGGGAGAGCTGTTTTCCATTCAAGGTTAAACGTTTTCTTTGTAGTTGTTCCATTGTAGTTGTTTATAGGGCAAGGGTTTCACATGCCTGAAGTCTTTAAGAGGGGAGTTGCTATAAGGTTGGACCCCATCTGCTGGAGGGGCTGGATGATACTGGAGAGCCAGTGTGATGTTAGATCCTATAACATGTTGGGAGGAAGAGGAAGGCTGAAGGTAGTTAGCAAAGCAGCCAAGGGCTCCAAGGAGGAAACCAAAAGGGTCAGTACTCTCCCAGTGTTGGGACTCAATCAAGTGAATAGACTCATGAATAGAGAGATTTCAAGAGTAGTGCCACCTTGAGGGCCTTGTACTCTGAGGACTGGGGACACTTGATTGTGAGGACTACTGCTGATGGTTATTAATTCCCCTGCCTGTTCCCATAACATCAGGGGAAGTAACTACTAAAACATTGTGATGTGACTGTATTGTACCACCTGGAAATGAAATCTCAGACACTGTTGTTGAATTCCAGCATATAAACAGGTAAGTGTTGTTTTAAAGGGATACTGTCATGGGAAAAAAATCTTTTTCAAAATGAATCAGTTAATAGTGCTGCTCCAGCAGAATTCTGCACTGAAATCCATTTACCCCCAGCAGCCAAAAAATAGAACAATGGGAAGGTAACCAGATAGCAGCTCCCTAACACAAGATAACCGCTCCCTGGTAGATCTAAGAACAACACTCAATAGTAAAAACCCATGTCCCCCCCATGTCCCACTGAGACACATTCAGTTACATTGAGAAGGAAAAGCATTTCTCTCCTAAAGTGCAGGCACAAGTCACATGACCAGGGGCAGCTGGGAAATTGACAAAATGTCTAGCCCCATGTCAGATTTCAAAATTGAATATAAAAAAATCTGTTTGCTCTTTTGAGAAATGGATTTCAGTGCAGAATTCTGCTGGAGCAGCACTATTAACTGATTCATTTTGAATATAAAAATTTTCCCATGACAGTTTCCCTTTAAAGAACCACTGGCTCTAAGTTATTTTATGTTCTGTTCAGGGTGTCTGACTAGGGTGTCTGAAGTCAGATATTTCTTTAAGCAGTTCGGTAGAAACATAATGGGCAGGATAGGTGGCAGATACATCTTTTACAATGTTTTTTTCTTCTAGTTAAGAAATAAATATATAGAAGTAGAGGTTCATTTAGGTCAGACTCACTCTACGGTATGTACCAGTTGTGGTTGGTAGAGAGAGGAAGAGTCATGTTCCTTCCTGTGCAGCTTGTTAGAAAGTCTGACGGGTTTCCGTTGGTAGCTCTATGAACTGACCACATCCTGGGGCTTATTGATCAGATTTGGCTCTTTGCATGGGTGGCCAAATTCAATGTAATACCTTTTTTATATTTAAATCGATCAAATATTAGTTTAAAATGGCAGATTGTAGCATTCCCTTTTAAATAATGCATGTTTGTTAAATAACACCAGGTTTTGGGTGAAGTTGCCCTTTAACCAGACCTACGTCTTTGTAATATATTTTATGTAGACAGGAGCTGGTTTCATTCTCTCTAACATTGGTGTTCAGTAAAACTGACCTCGTGGCTTCAGGACTTCAATTTCGGTTCCTTTGGTGACTTTGGGTCTTTTTTGCGGCTTCGGGAAGCTTTTCGCCGATTCAGGACTTCCGAAGAGGTGGAGAAGCTTCGGCACTGCCAAGGGGCAGCTGTACTGCACTTTTCAAAATAGCCGGGCCCCCCTTTAGGCCCAGGCCTGGTACAGGACTACCCCATGTGCCCCCCTGATGGCGGCCCTGGCTGTAAGTTTTGTGGTCTATAACAAAATATAATTGTCTATCCTAACACAGGCTCCCAAAATGGCAGCCCCCTCTCGTATGACTATTGACGCACAGTAAGTGTTGGCTTTATCTATTACTGCCTTCTTAAGGAGATATACAAAAGATGAGCCATATTCTTCCATCTAATTATTATGAGAAACTGGTCCTTAATAAATGTTTTTATTGTTTTTTAAGCTATTGATGTTGCCATGGTTCGGAGTGAAACCCCAATCCCAACATTGTCCACTGGAGTTTTTCTACTGCTGCTCTTCTAAACTATTTAATAGACAGAATGTAAGGATTGGCCAACAGGAGCCAATGTGCTGTATAACGTTAATTTTTATTACAGAAAAAAGTGCACAAATCTCTGCAGAGAGATATAATGGCAGCAAAGTCCAGGTTCGGGCCAAAAGTCAAGGGCAGGCGGCAGACAGAGAGTATCAGGAACAGGCCAAAGGTCAAGACAGGCAGAGTACATGCAAAGTCGAAAAACCATCTGAGGTCAATACCGGGAGATCAATATCAAAGGAACAAGGACCAGACAGGAACAGGACATGAACAAGACAAGATTACCAGATTCAGGAGCAGGAACAAGAACAGGGACCAAATTGCCACAACATGAGGCTTGGAATTAGCAGGAAGACCAATAATCCAGCAATGGGGTGTCTGGGAATAGTCTTAAATAACCCTCAAAGGAGCATTTGCCCTCAGTTGGAGAGAGGGCGTGGACTAGGAACAACTGACACAAATTCAGGAAAACAAAAGGCATCCGGTCAGAGTCAGGCTGCCACAATACTGCCTCCTGTGGCTCAAGCAGAAGGGGCAGTGTCTGGAACATAACAGGTCCCTGGTTTGACACTGGCCACACCCTGTACTGCAGTGAGTGTTAGCAGATGAGGTGGTCTGCAGTGAGAATGGGTAAAAATGGCATGGCAATGGGTTACATATGTAAATTGTATAGGGTAAAGGATCTAGTGGCTGGTTGGCATAAGAAAACCTTTACACCAAGACAATGCTGCAGTCACAATCTTGCTTATACATGTGGGGGTTGGGTTTATATGATGCATAAAACTCAACAAAACAGGTATACAGCTGTATAAGCATGCAACGTAATGGATTTGGTTAAAAATTGTATATTCATGCATTCTACATTTCAAGTATTAAGGAATTTTCTGAACATTTGATGTTGTGACTGACACCTTGCAATGTTTGGTCTGATTCAGTAGGCAGAATAATGGTGGCATACAAACATGTGGTCGGCATCTTTTCACGAGATACTCGGGAAGCGTTTGATTGGCTAATCCGTTTCCTCCTGACCATACCTGGAGTGAATGACGTTCGAGCTATACATATCACTAACACCAACTATATGGAGGTTATGGACGAGGCCTTTAAGTGCACCTTTGCCATCCTGTACCATTCCAAGAACAGAGGAAGAATAAATGTAGCCAACGTGACAGACGCTCTCTATGACAAAGAACTGGACGATTTGTCTCGTTGTCTAGGTATTTGACATCATCTTCTTGATCATTGTGACTTTTGGCAAATATTAGAATGGAATGCCACCTTTTTAAATATCTGCATGTTCCTGAGAAAACACAGTAAAGTTCATGTCTATGGAGATTTCTTATTCATCCAGGTCATGATATACAGTATCTAGTAGGGTTAAGTCTAAGGCAACTGGACTTTTTGAGTTTTCTTGAAAACTCAAAATAAGTTCAGTTGCCTTAGACATGACCCAGTAAAGTTCAGCCTTTAGATTTTCTGATACATCACTGGACTTGTACTGTTTACAGGACCGCATCTCCCATTGGTTGAATTGGCCCAACAGCCTTGTGCTAGTGTTCCATCAGAAACTTGCATGTTCCTCAAAGTTCCTATAAAAATAGAACACTAAGGCCACTTAAGACCTTCTCAACAGTTCTAAATATGACCTTTTTAGTACACAAGAAGGCTTAACCAACTTTCCAAAAACCTATGGCAACTTAGAGATTATTATTACTCACTTTGCTACGTTAGGACCACATTGTGCCTTCTGTTCCTTACTAGACAATACATTGTGTTTGTTGTCAATTAAAAACTATACTAATTATAATAAATTGTTCTCTATTATGTAGGAAGAGACAGGGTCATTGTAGTGATAGATGATGTGGAGGACAGCTGTTTGGAGGCCAAGAACAATATCCTGCAGAAGCAGCCGAGCATTGGGAGACTGACCATAGAGCTCTTCCTCTTCAGTGAGCAGGACAAGAATTATCAAGGAGAAGCATCAAATTTCACTGGAAACAAATGGGTTCATATGAAGAGGTTAATTAGTGGGAAAATCAACAAGGACCATCGTCCTGAAACCTCAGGTAGTAATTTACATTTGCTGTAAGCATTATAACACTGATGACATTGGTCAGAGCAAATAACAGACTGCTGTCTCTCTGGCCCCCTTCTGTACCCATTAGCTATAGTCTTGGCTTCATCAACAGGGCTGTCTTGTCACTAATCAATTACTAATCAAGGAGATATTCCACAGATACATGGCTTTTATTTTTAGTTGCACATCTAAGACTTTTTTTTAAAGAGGGTTTGAAGGAGTCAGTGTCAACTCTTTGCAAATGGACATTTATAAAATATACATGCTGCATGGCTAGTTAGTAATCATTTCCATCTTTGAAGGTAGACATTTTTAAAATATCCACCCTGCATGGCAAGTTAAAAATCATTTCCATTGTTGTAGCTGTGCATTTCTATACTATAGATGCTGCATGGCTAGTACTGATTGAGTACTGATTTTCTTTGGTAAAACTGGGCATTTATAAAAGATACATGCTGCATGGCTACTCAGTAATCATCTCCATCTTAGAAGCTGGGCAATTCTAAACAATACGTGCTGCATGGCTAGTTGGATTGATTTCCATCTTTAAAACTGGGCATTTATAAAAGATACATGCTGCATGGCTACTCAGGAATCGTCTCCATCTTAGAAGCTGGGCATTTCTAAGATGTACATGCTGCATGGCTAGTTAGTACTGACTTCCATCTTTAAAACTGGGCATTTATAAAAGATACATGCTGCATGGCTACGCAGTAATCATCTCCATCTTAAAAGCTGGGCATTTCTAAACTATAAGTGCTGCATGGCTAGTTAGTACTGATTCCCATCTTTAAAACTTGGCATTTATTAAAAGATATATGCTGCATGGCTACTCAGGAATAATCACCATCTTAGAAGCTGGGCATTTCTAAACTATAAGTGCTGCATGGCTAGTTAGTACTGATTTCCATCTTTAAAACTGGGCATTTATAAAAGATACATGCTGCATGACTAGGCAGTAATCATCTTTATCTTAGATGCTGGGCATTTCTATATTATACATGGTGCATGGCTGATTAGTAATGGCTTCCAACTTTGAAACTGGACAATCATGAAATAACCATGCTGCATAGCTAGTTGGTCATGATTTCAATCTTTGAAGCTAGACATTTATAAACTATACATGCTGCATGGCTTGTTAGTAATGATTTTCCATCTTTAAAACTGGACGTTTATAAAAGATACATGCTGCATGGCTCAGCAGATAACATTTCCATTTTTGAAGCAGGTCATTTTATAAACCATGCAAACACCAAATTGGTTGGGGATGATTCTTCTCTTTGATCTGAAATGTAATCAAGCACATGATTAGTTATTTCATTATACATTACATTTGGCGGATCCCATCCTACTTGCCGTATCAATAAGGACCTGATTAGTAAAGTCTTGTTTCTCAGTAACCTTTTTTTGCTTTCTTTTCTTTGTAGTAAACAATGTCCCGTATCTCGTAAGTATTACTTTTCATTGGTGGAATTTGCTTTAGCTCCTCTGGCCTGTATGGGGTGTTAAGGTTGTGAATCCATTACTAAAGTTTCCTTTTGAATCCTTTTTGGTGGTTGTCTGTTCAGCCATATTGTCAGACTGGGTGGTAGAAGCCTTAGATACAGGAACCAGGATTTCCTGAATTTCTCTGCTCCATTCTGTCATGTTCTGTATTTTGATTCTATACTTTATTATCCTGCCTCTTCTGATCTGATCTTCTCTCCATCTTCCCCTCTCTTCAGAACTCTCTTTTCATTTCTCTATGTTTCTCCCTTGCACTTTGTTATTTCCCCACTCCAACACATTTCATGTCACATTAATTTTAAATTTATACCTACATGCATTCCTCAGGGGTCCCCAACAGCAATATTTAGCTGACTATGTCATGGGGTGATGTCTAACATATCTGAGCATGCCCAGGTGCATTATACTGCCTTTTTATGAAAGGGCCGGTTCACTAATGGTTCCAAAATTTGGGGCACAGCTTTTTATCTGTATTTAGCACTTTGGCCTCTTTATTGAATGATATTTTTGTCAGCATTATAATACCCAATGATTCATAGGGTTCTCAGAGTAGTGTGTAGGATTTGGTTCGCGATTTGCCAAGATTTTGACCTTTTCCAGCAGGATTTGGATTTGGTTGAACCCTTGTGCCTGGCTGAACGGAATCCTTATTTGCATATGCAAATTATTTTCAGGAAGGAAAGTCAACAAACTTTTCATCACAAAACAGAGAAGTAAAAAAAAAATGTTCTACTTTTTTCCTTTCCAGCCCCTAATATGCATATTAGGATTTGGTTCAGTATTCGGTCAAATCTTTCACAAAGGATTCGGGTATTCGGCCAAATCCCATATAGTGTATTTGGTGCATCCCTAGTAGTGTGGTATGAAATCCATATCCAGTGATAAAATGATTGCACCCCCTACATACTATGGTGCACCAAGCCTACACATGATGATGCCCTTCTGATGACCCAGACTCCACACTAGGGCAAGAGAAAACAATGCAATTTACAGAGTAGAAGAGATTTCAGGTTATAGTGTTATCTGGGAATTTCAGAATAAAATAATTCTTTTCATTTTGCTTTTTTATTTTTTCTTTGAAAGGCTGACAGAAGTTTCCTCCAGAGAATCAATAAGGTACGAAGGCATGTGCTTAGAGCAAGACTTTTCCATCAGATCACTAACTTGTCCAAGGTCAGACCATCTACCAATAGCTATGACCATTTAGCCTGTGTGTAGAGTGTATGAACAAGATCCTGGGTAATTTGTCCTGCACAAAGACCTTCTGATGTGGTGTGGTTCCTTCCATGCCCTCTCCCCCAACACATAAACACCCATTGTAATATTGGCAAGACCAACATAAAATTTAGGAGATTAAGGGGCAAATTCACGAAGCGCCGAACGCTAGCGTTACTTCGCTAGCGTTACTTCGCTAGCGTTTGGCATTTTCGTTACTGCGCAAATTCACTAACGAACGCTGGCGTAGTTTCGCTAGTGTTACTTCGCACCATTACATCTGGCGAAGTTTCACTAGCGACGTAACTACGCAAATTCACTAACGCGCGCAGTGTACTGAACGCAACCTTTCATGCTAGACTTCCTTCTCCACCTCAGACCAGGCGAAGCACAATACAGTAGATAGGGATTGCTTAAAAAAAAAGTCAAAATTTTTTCTAAGTCCCAAAAAACGCTGGCGTGTTTTCTACATTATGGGTGATAGGCTGAAAAAGATCGAAAAATTTTTTGGGGCTCCCCTCCTTCCCCCCTACATCTCCTGACTCATGGCAACTTACCTAGACAGTGGGCACATGTGTAGGGCAAAATAACATTTTTATTTGATGTTTTGAAGCTTTTCTAGCCATTTGTAGTGCTGATACGTGTTCCTCCATTAAAAAGTGCTGATACGTATTCCTCCATTGAAATTTGAATTTGGCGCCGTATGCAAATTAGCCTTCGCTAGCATAACTTCGCTTTACTTAGCGAATCAACGCTAGCGCAACTTCGCAACCTTACGCTACCCCTGAGCGCAACTTTCGGATTTTAGTGAATTTGCGAAGCGCTGGCGAAACTACGACTGGCGAAGTGTGGCGAAGTGTGGCGAAGTTACGCCTGGCACAACTACGAATCTTAGTGAATTTGCCCCTAAGCCGGAAGAGAGTGAAGTAGGGCATATAAAAAATCTCTGTGGTTTCAGGGAGGGGATCAATACCATCAGCACAAGAGCCTGGTGGACCCTAGACTATCCAATCTAAGCAATGGTCTTGTGAAACCATTAGAATACTATAACATCTCACCAGCAGAAGATCATGGCGCTCTGGTAGGTCACGCAGACCTCAGACTCATGGATGAGTAAAAATTTTATTTATATAAACATCTCACGCCTCGTGTCACTATGACACTTAATCATAGAGCAGGAGCACCTGGGCCACCTATTCAATTTGGTGAGTCGTTTCTATTGATGACGTTTTATGCTTAAATATTTGGTTTGAAATATAATGCAGAAGAACATGTTTTTACATACTGAACTCTGTTAAGAGAGGATTTACACATGTTCCCTGTGGTGTGTGTTAACCCTTACTCACCCTCACTCAGCTGGCTGGAATGCCACGGCACAGGGGCACTTGGGGGATTAATGATGCCACGTAGAAGTCCAGGTTTTCCAATTTCTGACAAATTCCTTCAAGAAGATGTAAAAATTCCATAAAACTGACGCCACCAAGCTCTGTACAGTAGGCGGCACATTTTATTATAGATGCACCAATGCTGTGTCACTCAACTTGCTGTTATGTAACATATGGAGGAGGTATTTTCATGTCTTTTATATAAATATATCTTATCTGTCTTTCAGAAACACGCTTGGTATTGTATCGGTCTCATTCTAGTTTGCATAATTGTTATAATCATTCTGGGTGTTACTCTGAGTAGAAGAGACTTTGGAGAGGAGAACGTTACTCTAATACTCTCACCTGTAAGCAATAAGACCTTCTCTCCATGAACCCAGAGAAGGTCCTTTCCAGGGCTTGGAACAGAACCCTCCTTCCTGAATGTGATATATATATCTCTAAACCTCACGCACTTCATCCTGTAGACTAAACATTGAACCTTGGAAACACAATTCTCTATTGTAACCAAACCAACTGCTTATTAGAAATCCCATGTTCCCATATTGCTTGGCAAGTAGGTTTGTTGTTTTGATGCATGGCGCAATAAACTGTTTGTTTGGGTGAACGGAGTGTTGTCTGCTTCTTCTATTCGAACATATTCTCTACCACAATCATTCAACGTTTCTCTTGTTATTTCCTTAAGGAGATTCTGCATAGTATTGTGCTAATTAGCACTTAGTATCAACCTTGTTTCCCCAACACTATATGCACAAGAGACAAGAGATCCCTGTATTTTACACCTGCGCCTGTAACTCCATTAACATTAGAATTCTTCACCCAACTGAAAAAGCATCATCAAAAGCATTTAAGCATAAAGCTAAAATCTCCCTATGATACCTACCATCCAACAGCCAGATCTGTATCCTGCATTGTTCTGTATATTTTAGCTTATGATCTCTCTGTTAATTTATTGCCAGGTTATTAACAGTCGCTTAATTTCGATTTGAAATGTATTTGTTAACATATAAGTGGCGTGAGAGTATATTTGTAATGAGGATGTTGATGTGGGAAGTGGGAGTTGGGCTGATACATCATGCTACTTTCATTTTGAGTAAACTCACTGAACATTCTGCACAGAAGCTGCGTTTGTCTCAGCAAGGAACCAAATCTTCTCCAGAGACCCAGTTACAGTAAGTGGGGAGGGTTGGTCACAGATAGATGGGCACCACATGTCTTCACTTCTGAGAAGAAACCAGAAAGTAGAGAATTAGGAGAGGTGGCAGCCCAGGGACAGGGAACCTGGGGAGAAGAAGAAACACTTTTGCTGCAGTTGGAGGCAGGAAAAATGGGCAGACGTAAGTATCTAAGATATTTTGCTGCCTTCATACAAAAGCAAGGGTTCTTATATTTATTTACATACTAGTAAAGGGCATTATAATTAACAGTACAATGTGTTTGTTGGGTTAATGAGATCTCTCTTGGGGAAAGTGACATGAATTATGGAAAGGTTATGGGCATTTTCTTCTTGAATGTATCCTGTTGGGCCTGTCTGTTTTCTTACAGTCATGTAATACGCGGTCAGTCTCACCCGAAAGAATCAATGGTCCACAATGCCTGTGTTATGTCATGGCCCTGAAGCCTGATGATTGGCTTGCACAGAGAAAGTGGAGAATAGGAGCTAAATAGGGCAGAAGGTCCCTGTGTCCCTTCATATCATACAAGGTTACATGTTATTAAGCAACAATGAGGGATTTCAGTAAGAAATGCTGGTTATACCTTATTTGGTGTTTATTGTGCCAGAGCATTTGCCCATAGTAATCGGTTAGATCTTTGCTTTCACTTTCAAGGCCTCAATGATCTCAATGAATTGCTGATTGGTTGCTACTGGCTTAGTTATTAAATGAGTACAGACATTCTAACATAATTCTAATTCTTACCTCTCCCTTCCCTAATCCTTTCTTGCCCACCTGTACAGTATTATTGCTCCAGCACTTCTCTCCATGCCCTCATCTATTCCTCCCAACATCTCTGTGCTCTTTCCAATTCCTCTGTAACTTCTTTTATCTCTGTGCTCTCTGCCTTCTCCCAACATCTTTCCACTGTTTTCTTTCTCACTAACACTTATGGTCTTCACTCTTTTACCTTCCTCTACATATATCCATCTACTCTTCCCTTCTACCCACACCTTGTACTCTGTGTCCTCTTTGCCATTTCCCCATTCAAAGAAACTGCAAATATTGTTTGAATCTGTAGGGGGTACGGGTTGGCTCACCTTTGCTTAAAGACGTTCACTTAAGAAGTAATGTCAGTCTGGAATGTTTCTTTTCAGATTTGGGAAGGGAGAGCTGTTTTCCATTCAAGGTTAAACATTTTCTTTGCAGTTGTTCCATTGTAGTTGTTTATAGGGCAAGGGTTTCACATGCCTGTAGTCTTTAAGATGGGAGTTGCTAAAAGGTTGGACCCCATCTGCTGGAGGGGCTGGATGATACTGGAGAGTCAGTGTGATGTTAGATCCTATAACATTTCATGTTGGGAGGAAGAGTAAGGCTGAAGGTAGTTAGCAAAGCAGCCAAGGGCTCCAAGGAGGAAACCAGAAGGGTCAGTACTCTCCAAGTGTTGGGACTCAGTCAAGTGAATAGACTCATGAATAGAGAGATTTCAAGAGTAGTGCCACCTTGAGGGCCTTGTACTCTGGGTACTGTGGACACTTGATTGTGAGGACTACTGCTGATGGTTATTAATTCCCCTGCCTGTTCCCATAACATCAGGGGAAGTAACTACTAAAACATTGTGATGTGACTGTATTGTACCACCTGGAAATGAAATCTCAGACACTGCTGTTGAGTTCCAGCAGATAAACAGGTAAGTGTTGTTTTAAAGAACCACTGGCTCTAAGTTATTTAATGTTCTGTTCAGGGTGTCTGAACCCAGATATTTCTTTAAGCAGTTCGGTAGAAACATAATGGGCAGTATAGGTGGCAGATACATCTTTTACAATGTTTTTTTCTTCTAGTTAAGAAATAAATATATAGAAGTAGCAGTTCATTTAGGTCAGACTCACTCTACGGTATGTACCAGTTGTGGTTGGTAGAGAGAGGAAGAGTCATGTTCCTTCCTGTGCAGCTTGTTAGAAAGTCTGACGGGTTTCCGTTGGTAGCTCTATGAACTGACCACATCCTGGGGCTTATTGATCAGATTTGGCTCTTTGCATGGGTGGCCAAATTCAATGTAATACCTTTTTATATTTTAACATTCAGAAATAAGGAGCAGTCAAACACACAATAGCAAATACATTTATCAACGACTGATACATTTTTTTTAAATCGATCAAATATTAGTTTAAAATGGCAGATTGTAGCATTCCCTTTTAAATAATGCATGTTTGTTAAATAACACCAGGTTTTGGGTGAAGTTGCCCTTTAACCAGACCTACGTCCTTGTAATATATTTTATGTAGACAGGAGCTGGTTTCAGTTCTCTATATTGATGCTGTTTTCCAGAAAATTAAGCAGGACTGTTTCTTTGCTGTTAAGCTGGCCATAGATGCAAAGATCCGATCGTACGAATCATCGTACGATCGGACTTTCCCATCTCCCGACCCGCCACTAACCATTCAGATCAAAGTCTTACCAGTCAGATTAGTAAAAGAGCAGATCAGCAATGTTCTGCCCCTGACAGCAATCGTACGATATCTATGTCCAACCAAAGCTAGTGACAGTCTCCCACTGAAAATCCTACGATCGGCAATACACGCAGAGATATTATCGGCAGCCGACAGAAATTTTCTAACCTGTCCGATCGACCAAACGACCGATCTCCGCCGGACGAAAAATGTCGGGACTCTCCACACACGGTCCGAAAATCGTACGGATCCTCGATTCGTACGATCAGATCTTTGCGTCTATGGCCAGCATTAGTGAACTGCTGGTTCCACCTAGTGGCAAGATGCAGAATGTATAGTAAATTATGGGTTGGGATGAAACATATGATGGGGTTACATAGCAAAGAGTATAATGTTTGTTACAATCCTTATTAATGATACCTGGAGGCCCTGCTTTATATAAACCATGTATTTCCCCAGATACTACACCTCTACAGACAAACTTGTATGAAGGCATTTGTGTGAAATTAATGGAGAACTTGTAATGTTGTGCTTCTTTTTTAGGTCATTGAAAAATAGCTGCAGGAATGAGAGTCCTGGTGGGGATTTTCTCCAGGGAAGGTGAGGAGTCATATAAATGGCTCACCGATCTCTTGATCTCCTACCAAAATGTGGACGTCCGGCCCGTTGTTATTTCCAACTCTCAGTTTCCCATGGATGAGATCAACAAGTGCGACGTTGCTGTTCTCTATCATTCCCAGAAAAGAGGAAGGATAAACGTAACGGATGTAACCGACGCACTGTATGATGAGGAGCTCAAGCTTTTGTCTGAGTCGCTCGGTAAGAGAGAGGTGGGAAATAAGATAAGAAGCTAGTGCAGTGATCCCCAACCAATGGCAACATGTTGCTCACCAACTCCTTGGATGTTGCTCCCAGAGACCTCAAAGCAGGCGCTTATTTTTCAATTCCTAGTTTGGAGGCAAGTTGTATATAAACCAGGTTACCGGCCAACAAAGCCCCCTGTAGGCTGCCAATCCACATAGGGCTACCAAATTGCCAAGCACATCACTTATTTTGCACCCCATGGAACCTTTTTCATGCTTGTGTTGCTCCTCAACTCTTTTTACTTTTGAATGTGGCTCACAGATACCCCATGATCAATATGGAGGGTGGAACCTACGCAGAACCAACACAGAAAGTAGGGCCGGCAGTAGCTTGGGGCAAGTAGTATAGATGCTCAGCTGGTGGTAAGTAACCTTAAGTGATGCCACTGTGGTTATGGTTGGTCTGTGAGACTACCAGATAAGTAAGAGTAGACAGGTTACAGGAGGAATCAAACCCAGGACTTCCTGCACTGCTGCTGATAATAATGTCAACTCTATTGTTTAGGAAAAGAGAATGTGGTTGTGGTGATCGATGACCTGACAGACCCCGATCCGGAGCTGAAGGAGAGGATCCTACAGCATCAGCCGAGCATTGGGGCACTGGCCGTGCAGCTCATCCTTGTCAGAGCCGAGGAGAAGACTTCTGAGTCTCTGGCATCCGATGATTTCAGGAATAACAAAATGAAAGAGATTAAGGATATAATCAAGAGAGAGAAGAAAGCCTCTAGTCATATCTCAGGTACAGGATAATAAAATATTTGGGTTTGAATAATGATTTTAATGATAGAGTGCCCATACCCTGGCCTCCAACTTGGCCTTGACGTGGTATCATATTGACATGCGTATGGGCCCAAAACAAGATATCATTCCACAGAGCGTTAAAGATACTTGCGTAAAAATGCTCTGCTTCACTTCTGTATAGTTGCACTACTCAGGGGGGCCTCCAAACCAGGCAGAACCTCCAGGGTCCTACAGTGGCCCTAGTCTCTCATCATATCACACTTATCACTGTCACTCTGAATGCAGGTAATGACGTGTACTAAGTGCAAGAGCAATTGTGCCACCTATATCTCCCCCTTGTGACCGCAAATACTCTGGAATCATGGGAAAAATTGCGGCATTGTTGACTGTATCAAAGTTTACATTTTACACACTGTGAATTCTAATTTGCTCAAAACCCAAGTGACGCTAATGCACCGGCAACTGAAGCTGATAATGCCGTTGTCCTTGGGATTTTTCTCAGATTTTGTTAACGAGCATTTTAGTGTTCAGATTATATTTGCTCTGTTATTTACACTGTTATTCTGTCATTTATTCATGAAATAACTGTTTCTTCTTTTGGGCAGTTCTCATTGGAAACCTCATGTCGGTAAGTGCGCTTCTCATTTCCTACTTTGCTTCCCAATTTGACTGATTGGGATTAATTCGATCTATATGGACTGGGCTGTTACATGAATGCTAGTGAATCGGAATAAATATTCAGATAGTAGCCCCCTATGGACTGGGAGAGACCACTTGCAATCCTCATATATATTTATTTCATGGAAAATGGCACACTGCATGATGGTGAGTGGGTTCAGTGGTGTAACTAGAGTGCGCCATGCTCCCCTGCAAAAAACTATTCGGAGGTGCCCAGCGTGCTACAATCCCCATCTTCCCGCCCACTTCCCACTCTGCCCATGTCCCGCCTCTGCCCCGCCCACTCAGACACCGACTTCTCACTCCTGCCCGACATGCGCCCCCCTTCCTCGCTGCAGGTATGAGAGCGGCTGGGGATGGGGGGGTTATTAGCTATAGAGGAAGCAGACCACACAGTCCGGGCCCCCCTGTTCCCCGCCACCATCTCTATACTGACTGGGTTGAAAGTGGGGGCATAGCATGTTTCTTTGAAGATACGTCCTTGAGCAGGTTTTGGGGGGGATGTGTGTGCCCTTTTACAACTTGACCTTTTTAGTATTTAAATGATATACCCTTAAATTGCATAATCTCCCCCAGTTACTGCTCTATAAGTATCTCTTGGGCACAAGCTCAGAGTGAGAGAGGGCATGACTGGGGCAATAGGTGAAGCCATAATACACCCTCCACAAGGTGCTCAGAGAGGGGATGTTGCAGGTGGAAGAGGCTGTTTACTTACCCTTTAAAGATAATATTCCCTCATTTTCACTTTGTTTTCTTTCCCTTAAAGGACAAATCAAGAAAAAACATTATTGACTTTTTAAAGGTAAGTAGGATATCAGGTATCTTGTGCTCAGTGACCTTCTATTCTGCTCATTGTGTTTCTAGGAGGCGTTGTTTATGTAGAGAGTATAAATAATAAATATGTGCTGCCCTGTATTTAACGCAAGAATAGGTGATAATAATTGGGAAGAAAGGCTCCATCCTTATGTCTCAGTCTTGTTATTCATGGAGTCCCAGTTTTAATCCCCATATCAGATACTTGGCAACTTCTCCCCTGCCTACGCATAATAGAACCAATGGAGAAAAGCTGCAGAACTTGCCACTGGGATTTCATTACGCCGCAAAACAACTAATAAGTTACAAACAAAACCCATGACATCCGAATGGACATTACCTTTGTTTTTTGACCTATAAGGATCCTTGACGGAAACTGTTACATCTGAAAGGTTAAGTAAACCCCTTAAAATAAGTGAATGTAAAATTGATGAGGGGCCTATTCTAAGCACTTTTGTTATTTACATTCATTATTTATTTATTTTTGTTCCAAGATATTAAGGGATACATGTACTGTTAATATGAATGAATTTTGTTCCAACAGCGCCACCTGCTGGTCAGTTTCCCACCAGTCTGACCACCAATCATAAATAAAAAAAGTGCTTAGAATAGCACCCTCATCAATTTTACATTCACTTATTTTAAAGGTTTACTTATCCTTTAAAGCAAGGACTGATCCTCTTATGAGCAAAGTAGCAGTGGCACCTGATAGAAACAGAGAGGCTTAGATCCCTTTGAAAGGGTAACTATACTTTAAAAATGCCCCAATGGCTCAATACAGAGGAATACCTATGCCAACATGGTCTTATGGTGCCATGCTTTACAAGTTATTATAAAATGTAGGGAGTTCTCGTTCCTGTGTAGTATCCCATTAATTTATGCATTCCTCTGTGAATAATGGCAGCCACCAGAGGTGTTATTTGAGGTGCGCTTATACTATTGCTGAATCATTTATAATATGTGACATGTTCTAGCTCCATGATGTCTTGTACATGTTAATGGAAGGACATAGTTATTGAGGAGAAGAACTGAATATTCTCAGTAGACATGTCATGTCAAAAAACTAATGTTTTTGTATATGCCCACCCTCTCTTAGATATTTCCTCCATTTCTTCCAGAACTATGGAATAATGATATTTGGGTTTATAGTTATACTTGTGATTGTGGCAGTAGTCAGCAGTCGTTATAGATACACAGAGAACTGGAGGACTACTGCAGGGTACCCTACTACAAGCAACATGCCCACCACCTGGCATCCAGAAACTAGCACATCAAGCCTGCCTAAAACCACTCATCATCCAACCAACTTTACTTCTGTAGATACCACACCCAATCCTGGCAATGGCACCCAGGAGTCTCCAACATCAACCTTCCATGCCAAAAATATCAGCTTGAGTCCATGAAGGGTTTTCATTCCAGGGGACAACACAGTCCGGAACAAATTTGTTCCTTTAGTGACAAAGAAACCTCTAGAAATGGTTCACATTTGCAAACTTAACAAGTATTGAGTGATTTATCATTTTTGATGCTGAAAACATGGCAGTGTATGAGTAACTGTTGCTTTTTGCTTGAGTTGAAGATCTCTTGCCTCTCCTACTGTAAGATAGCACCAAATTGTTCTGATGTTGGCCAATGTGCCAGGCATCTATTTGCTTCCCTTCCCATATTAAGCTGCTTCTTGACTTGTGTAGTTCAGACCATTTCCAAAGGCCTTTGTCTTTCCCCCATTACAGTTGTTTGGGGTTTGTTAGCTCAAATCATTGCCTGAGATGGAGACTTGCTCTTCTTTTTGTCTCTTTCTTTTTTATTTGTAGAAGCTTTGAAGGCTAGAGTCCTGCATGGGTCCAATCAGAAGGACCCGGACCTACTGACCCCTATCCCAACCCACACCAACCACCCAATACATCCCCCTACCAGAGCTGCTACTCAACCCGAACCCTACACAGTTAAACTTACCTTCTGACCCGGGACCGCATAACCAGAAATGACCTGAAATTACACTGTAGACTGGAAGTGATGTCATTCCGACACCTTTTTGGCAGGAAAGGGACATCTTAGCCAGGTACCCAGGCAGGCACCATACAGAATAGCCCATACATAGTAAAGCTGGAGTACATAACCTGAGAGTTCATAACATTTATTTATTTATGTGGCATGGACATGTTGCAGTGCACTCACATCTATTTCTGCACAAGCATAAGGTCCCTATAACATTCACCAGATTTAATACCAGTATTTGTGTGTGAGGAAACGTTGGTGCCTGGGAGAAGGGGGTGACACTTCATTGGGAAGCCCCTACATCTGTCTGAGAAATTGTACCAAAAACCAATGACATCTGTATAAAAAAGAGTGGGGCAAGTAACACGAGGGGCAGATGCCCAGCTTACAAACATTAAATGTTTTTGAACTACAATTCCTAGAATCCTATTTTACCACCTTAAATTCTGGGCAAAAAAAGACCCATTGTGGGAGAACAAAACAGCACATTGTATGTTTTATTTTATAGTTTGCCTTATGGGTACCCTGGGGTATTGGGACCTAGGCTCTCTCTATAGCCGACTGACCTTGCTCCCTGTTGTATGCCCTTCCTAGCAAAACCCAGCCCGGACTGTTTCGCTCCTGGATCCCTACAGGTGTTAGGAACTACCTAGTTATGAACCAGGGACCTGTTACATTCCAGGCACTGCTCCTCCTGCCTGAGCTACAGGAGGCAGCATGGCAAGAGCCTGAAATATAATATCTTCTATGACACTGCCTCCATCTTCCAGGAATCCATGCCCTCTATCCAGCTGTGGGCAATTGCTCATTTAAAGGCTATTTAAGCTTGCATCCCAGACTCCTCAGTGCTGGATTATTGGATTTACCGCTGACTCCAAGCCTCGTGAAAATCTTGATCTTGATCCTGTTTTGGTTCCTGCTCTTGATCCTGCTCCTGTTTCTGCTCCTGTTCTCGAATCTGGTAATCTTGTCTTGTTCCTGTTTCTTCCTGTCCTGTTCCTATCTGGTCCCTGATTTCTATTTCTAATCCCTCTGATTTTTGATCTCCTGTTATTGACCTTGACTAGTTTTTTGACCCGTCCTTACCTTTGGCCTGTCCCTGATCTGTTTGTCTGCCACCTGCCCTTGACCTTTGGCCTGAACTCAGTCTTGTTTTTGCTGCCTTGTTATATCTCTCTGCAGAAGTGTGTGCACATTTTTTCCATATTAAAACGTAAAAGTTATACAGCACATTGGTTCCTGTCAGTCAATCCTTACAACTGGTTCACCAAAATACTGCTCCCAACCCCATATAAGATCTTTTTCTTAGAACTAGGTTCCATCTTTAACTGTCACATCAGAACTGACCTGCCTAGTCCAAAGTAAAGAAACATATGTGTATTTTATATATATTCAGTCATTTGTCATTCCTGAGACACACTCTAATCCACAGGCAATGACAAGAGGAACAAGAAAGAGGAGGAGGAGTAGTGTGCTCTTGTCCCCTTTTGAGAGTAAAGGATCCTACAAGTAGTGCAGTCGATTTTTACAGAGAGAATTAAAGGGAGAGGTAGCAGCATGTCTGTACCTTTATACCCCTTTCAGCAACTGGGAGACTAAAAATGTATGAAAACCTTTAAATGATTCCAATGATTTCCCAGCAACGTATTCATTTAATTCCTAAATATCACCAATCTGGTGCAACAAGCCATGTCTAAAAAAACCTTGATCAAAGTAGTTATTTTATTATCCATTATTTTTATTTATAAAATTGGGTAGTTAATTTAGATATCGATTGAGAAGCTGTGATAGAACTTATATTAATGAGATTAATAAAATAAGAGACAGGCAGGGTACCTAAGGAACATTAGTATTTTTGTCGATGTTAGGGTTGTCCCTTTATACAAGGTAACAACTTGTGTCTGGGGCAATGGCTGCACAATGCACTTTGCACCGAGTGCATTGGCTGTAGCATTTTGTCATTACAGCAGGCGGCAGGCAGGGGAAAGGCAGTTTGGGGAGATTGTCGTCCCGCAGAAGAGATGATAAGTCCCCGATTCTGCCCGTTTGCTTGAACCCTTAGTAATGTAAGGAAATTAATGCAGTTCACAGTGAGGAGGAGTTTTCCTTTCAACATTGTTATTGGGTTTTCCAAAACAAACATGATTGACTTTTCACAGTGAGGAGGAGGAAGGTAATGGTGAGATGTATTGTGTGCTACTGGGTCCTACAGGGTTACAGTCAGGCACCGGCAACTAAAACACAAATGAATAACCTTGGGTTTAAGGGATGAGCCAAGAGGCAGCAGGGAAGGGAGGGGAAAGCAAGATACATTTAATTAAAGAGAGAAAATAAAGGAAACAAAGAAATAGGAGGAAACCAACTGGACATTTGTTAGAGAGCTTCCACCATGTCCACCTATTCTGCAAGCTCAGTGTTGGAGATGGCTATTAAATAGAGTGTTTGGTAGCCATGCCCGCAGTGACTGATGTCTGGCTAGAGGTACAGCCGTACATGTAGTATATCTGGAGGAGAGGAATAACTTACCTCTTTAATATGAGAAACAACAAGAGATCTTGTCTGTCTGTGGGATTTTTACACACCGTATATTTATATTGCTGTCTCCCTAATCATATTATTATAAACATCCTATTAAAAGCAGGATATAAACACATTGCAGTCTGCACAACATCAGCTGCTTCCATGTGCACAAGAACTGTTAGTAAGAACATATTACAACCCATTGCTGGGCCTCCAAGAACTCTTATATACACATACACCAATGGAAGTACCTGATCTACCTAATAAAAACCAGAAGACTCAGAGGGGCAGTCTAGTGACCCAAGCACATGGTCTAATGAACCCATATTATCTGGCCGGTCAAATCAAGATCTTTTATAATCACAACTTAGCATGAATAGCCTCCTAAGTTTGCTTAGTCATTAAAGGAGCCGAAGTTGAATTCCCAAAGCCGCAAAAAGATCCGAAGTCATGAAAGAAGCCGAAGCTGATATCCCAAAAGTCATGAAAGGAGCCGAAGTTGAAGTCCCAAAGCCGCAAATAGATCCAAAGTCATGTAAGGAGCTGAAGTTGAAGTTCCGAAGCTGCGAAAAGACGCAAAGTCATGAAAGGAGCCGAAGTAGAAGTCCCAAAGCCGCAAAAAAAGACCCAAAGCCCCGAAAGGAGCCAAACTTGAAGTCCAGTAGCCGAGAAAAGACCCCCAGCCACGAAAGTAGCTGAATTTGAAGTCCCGAAGCCGCGAAAAGACCCAAAGCCACGAAAGCAGCCAAAGCTGAAGTCCCGAAGCTGCAAAAAGACCCAAAGTCACGAAAGGAGCTGAACTTGAAGTCCCAAAGCCACAAAAAGACTCGAAGTCACGAAAGGAGTTGAACTCGAAAGGAGCCGAAGTTGAAGTCCCGAAGTCAATAAAGGAGCCGAAGTTGAAGTCCCGAAGTCATTAAAGGAGCCGAAGTTGAAGTCCCAAAGCCACAAAAAGATCAGAAGTCATGAAAGAAGCCGAAGCTGATATCCCAAAGGTAAAGTTGAAGTCCTGAAGCCGCAAAAAGACCCAAAGCCGCAAAAAGACCCGAAGCCACAAAAAGAGCCAAAGTTGAACTCCCAAAGTTGCAAAAAGACCTGAAGCCACGAAAGGAGCTGAACTTGAAGTCCCAAAGCCGCAAAAAGACCCAAAGTCATGAAAGGAGCCGAAGTAGACGTCCCGAAGCCGCGAAAAGACTCGAACCACGAAAAGAGCCAAAGTTGAAGTCCCGAAGCCGCGAAAAGACCCCGAAGACATGAAAGGAGCCAAAGTTGAAGTCCCAAAGCCGAAAAAAGACCCAAAGTCATGAATGGAGCCAAAGTTGAAGTCCTGAAGCCGCGAAAAGACCCAATGTCAGGAAAGGAGTCGAAGTTGAAGTCCCGAAGTCGCGAAAAGACCCGAAGTCATGAAAGGGGTCGAAGTTGAAGTCCATAAGCCGCAAAAAGACCCAAAGTCATGAAAAGAGCCGAAGTCACAAAAGAAGTTGAAGTTGAAGTCCTGAAGCCACGAGTTCAGTTCTACTGAACACCAATGTGTGTATTTTTATTTTTTAAACCCTTGCCCACCAATGTATTATTTTAATACTCTATATGCTCCTGCCACCAATGTTTTAAAAAAAATTATTCTCTGGGGCCCGAATGTTTCTTTTTAACTTGTAAGGGGGGGGGCCTCTAGTGCTAATTGTTTTTAAAAAATAAACTTTTGTAGGGGCCCTGATGTCAACATTTTTTTTACTTATGGGGGGCCCTGACCACCAATGATTTTTAAAATTTTTTAGAGGGGTCCTGGCACCAATGTTTTTTTGATAAAAAGTCAGCACAGTTAGAAAATGTGCTAAAATTTGGTAATATTGGTAAATTTGACCCTATCATTTTCGTGGTAGAAACAAGAATTGGCCACAGGGGTGACTGCTCATTACTGGTTGCAGAAGTCTATCTGGCAGCACTTTAATGTCGCTCCACTTTCAGCCTTCTGTCTGTAATGCTCACACAGATGCTCACTGGCGGAGGCCTTAAAGGGAACTGTAGTAGAAAGAGAAATGTAGTCAAAGTCACAAATCACCACTGTTTGATCTTTTCTTAGGTGCAGTGTTTTAATCAGCTTCCTGTTTGTTCCTGCAAATTGCCCACCCAATCAGATTATAAGCTCTCCAGGGCCAGAACCAGGGGTAGGGAGAAGATGCACCTACCTCGGGTGCAACGCTGTAGGGGTGCTGGACAGGTGCCTGTTTAAGATTCTTCTGCCTACCCCCTCTGTCACTTGCCCCTTTGTCCCTCCCCACCCCCTTCTGTCCCTCCATACCCTTCCCTCTGTCTCTCCTTTCTCCCCTCTGCCCCTACCTTCTCCCTTCTGTCCCTCCCCACCCTCTCCTCTGTCCCTCCCCACCCTCTCCTCTGTCCCTCCCCACCCTCCCCTCTGTCCCTCCTCTATCCCCTCCCTCTGTCCCTCCTCACCCTTTAAAATAAGTAAATGTAAAATTGCTGAGGGGTCTATTCTAAGCCCTTCTGTCATTTACATTAATTATATATTTATTTTTTATTCCAAGATATTAAGTGATACATGAACTGTTAATAGGAATGAATTTTGTTCCTACATCGCCACCTGCTGGTCAGTTTCCCACCAGTCTGACCACCAAGTAGTCAAGGAAGTTGTCAGGAGAAAGAAAGAGGCTGATGTTTTTCTGCTTAGGAATAAAATTCAAAACCTTTCTCAAATCTTTCCTAAGCAGAAGAACATCAGAGCAGCTTCTTTCTTGGATTGCCATTTAAATCAACCTGATTGGGCCCAACACTTGATCTGCTTAAAGGAGAAGGAAAGGCTAAAACAAATTAAGCTTTATCAGAAAGGTCTTTATAAATACACCAGTAAACCCTCAAAGTAATGCTGCTCTGAGTCCTCTGTCAAAAGAAACAGCACATTTCTTTCCTTCTATTGTGTACTCATGGGCTTCTGTATCAGACTTCCTGTTTTCAGCTTAAACCCTCAGGGCTAGGGCTTGAGCATGCTCAGTTTGTTACTCTCCCCTCCCTGCTGTAATCTGAGCCCAGAGCTATGAGTGAGCAGGGAGCGACTCGGGCAGGAAGTGATGTCACACCAAGCTAATATGGCAGCTGCTATCCTTAACAAACAGAGAGCTTTGAGAGCTGTTTACTCAGGTATGGTAAAGCATTCTAAATAATAAAAATGACATTCTAGCTTGCACTGTTGTGTCTAATCTATTTGCAGTAAACTGCTCTTTCCTTCTCCTTTAATTGGTGGTCCTGTACTCTATAGACCATATTCCTCGTGTCTGTCTCGGTCCTGTTCCAGGCAGTGCCGTGCATTGTTATTATGGTTTATATGTAATGAAAAAGCCCACAGACTGCGGCAGGATGAAATGCTGCTATAAGAAGTGTCTCACAGGGGAACAAGCCACGGAACAGGATTAGGGGCATAGGGCCACATCCATCTCTGTTGTCTGTGTTTATCTATATATCTATATAAATCTCTTATCATGAGCTAATTCTGCCCTGTCATTATATAACAAGTAGTCTTTGTAACCAATCAGACCCTTGCTTTCATTATCCTATCTACAGACTGCTTCATGCTTCATGGGGAATGGTTGCCACCTGTCCGTATTTCACCCGGAAAGGGTTGTCCAAGTGAAAAGTGCCTGTCCAAATAAGGAAAGCTGGAAAGGCCATTGATCAGCAAATTGGTGATCACCATGTCATCAGTCCCGCCCCTGATGTAATATGCCCCACCCCCTTACATCACTGGTTCATCCCCCGACATCAACTGCCCCATTTCCCCTATTGGAAAAGATGGCAACCCTAATTCAGACCCTAGCAACCAGACTGCTGAAACTGCGGACTGGAGAGCTGCTGATTAAAAAGCTAAATAACTCAAAAACCACAAATAACAAAAAATGAAAACCTATTGCAAATCGTCTCAGAATCAGTGATGGGCGACTTTGTTTTGCTTCGCCACTAATTTCCCGCAAAATTCACGAAACGAGAGAAAAACTCACGAAATGCAGAGTCTGAATTGTCGCCGGTATAGATTCTGTCGCTGGCATCAAAAGTTTTTTTTCGCCGGCAAATTTTCAAATTTATTCACCGGCGGCGAAACTTGGAGATTTACTGCAAATTCGTGCCTGGCGAATAAATTCGCCCAATATTATTCAATGTCATACTAAACATTCTCAGAGGTGAGCCCCCCTTGAATATAAGCTTCAACACACTGAAATAAGATTATTTCTAGATATAATATAAATATAATCAATTGAAATTTCTGTAACATTTCTGAAATAATAATAAAGGCATTTCCCGTCAATAGTTCACTCTCAGTATCTGCTTTTATTGGGTGTCAGATTTTGATTGACAGTTCTTATACATCTTTTAGGGTGGGGGGGACTGACTTTCCTAGTAGATATATTAGAGCCTCCTCCAATAACTGATTCCAGCACATCTAACAAAATGAGTGAGTTTGGCACAAATCCTGCATGTAGAGAGACACGATTTCTGGTTATTTAAAAAGAGAGCTCTAACACAATATGCAACAGGAGCCCCTTCCCAAAGGTCATATTAGACCTAACTGTCAATTATTCTATTCTGGCAAACGTTTAATGCCTTATTTTTCTTTATGGCAGTGATGCACAGCAGGACCCACCACCCTTTCTCTGACTCATACTGACTATGATGGAACTGCCTCTGGCATATACAATGGTTTATATATAATTAATCTACTAGAATGAACCTAAAGGGGAATATTGAGGGGTCAACATATCAATATAATAATGTAGGGGGAGGGGAAATTTTTTGATTCTTACAGTGTAGATCCCAGAACCAAATATGGGACCTGTTATCCAGAATGCTAAGGACCTGGGGTTTTCCGGATAACAGATCTTTTCATAATTTGGATCTTCACACCTTCCGTCTAAGGGGCATAGTTATCAAGGGTCGAATTTCGAATTGAAAATACTTCGAAATTCGATTCTAAAAGACCGGTCGAAATGAAGTTGAAGTCAAATAGATGGAATAGATCAGTATTTGGTTGAATTTGAATCGAAGGAATAGCGCATTCGATAATAAACCCAATAGGCTGGTTTTGCTTCCAATAAGGATTAATTATATCTTAGTTGGGGTCAATTACAAGGTACAGATTGCTCGGGACCTGGGGTTTTCCGGATAACAGATCTTTTTGTAATTTGAATCTTTAAGTCTACTAGAGTTACATTTATGCACTGGATGGTAAATTGACACGGAATGGCAAAGCGGGTCAAAGAGCCTGTACGCAGACTTTTGCTACAATGCTGCTTGGGAGCCCAATATACCTGAAATAACAGTTAGAGTGTGACAGGTTACTGGCCTTCAGACTGGGCCCCCTTAGCTCATAACAAGGTTACAGATATATAGAAACATTGGGGTAACAGTCACCCTGCTATAGTTCCAGGGGTACCCAGGGTACATATAAGCACTTACCCCAATTAAAATAAAATTTATTGGAGTTAAAAAAAATTCACAATACTCTAAAATTTTACCTTTTCATAAATAACCCGTTAAATCAAGGGTCCCCAACCGCCAAGCCTACGTGCAATTAACGCAGTGCGTCCGAATTGGAGTGATGCTCAGAGTTCCCTGTATAACTCAGCCTGCAGCCTTGTGCCTTTATATGGTCACAGAACAACCTCTCAGTGACTTCTAATATCCTTATCATTTACAGTAGGGGGTACATTATCCCTTATAATACATGAGTGATACTCAGAGTTCCCTGTATAACTCAGCCTGCAGCCTTGTGCCTTTATATGGTCACAGAACAACCCCTCAGTGACTTCTAATATCCTTATCATTTACAGTAGGGGGTACATTATCCCTTATAATACATGAGTGATACTCAGAGTTCCCTGTATAACTCAGCCTGCAGCCTTGTGACTTTATATGGTCACAGAACAACCCCTCAGTGACTTCTAATATCCTTATCATTTACAGTAGGGGGTACATTATCCCTTATAATACATGAGTGATACTCAGAGTTCCCTGTATAACTCAGCCTGCAGCCTTGTGCCTTTATATGGTCACAGAACAACCCCTCAGTGACTTCTAATATCCTTATCATTTACAGTAGGGGGTACATTATCCCTTATAATACATGAGTGATACTCAGAGTTCCCTGTATAACTCAGCCTGCAGCCTTGTGTCTTTATATGGTCACAGAACCCCTCAGTGACTTCTAATATCCTTATCATTTACAGTAGGGGGTACATTATCCCTTATAATACATGAGTGATACTCAGAGTTCCCTGTATAACTCAGTCTATTGTTTACAACTCTGCAGGGAAATTCTAAAAGCTAGCCTATAACAATGTCAAATGTAAAAATATCTGAAACAAGAAGATAGCAGGAAAAGAAAAATCCCATTTTTTTTTAAAAATAAACAATATTTAAAAGTTTTTTTTTTTTAATATTTATGAAAAAAAAAATCTTCAGGTCTCATTTTATAGAATATTCTAGGGCAAGCGGGAATTGCTTTGGGTTAGGAATGATGTAACATTCCAATGACATCACAGTCTCATCGTACATCTCTTTGGATCTCTGGTTCTTGAGATGGTTTCCATTCCTGCCATGGAATGTTAAGAAAAATTTTATTCTGGAAGATAATTGTGTGCGACGGGCCAGCTGGTAGCAGTCGCCTTAAAGGATAAGTAAACCTTTAAAATAAGTGAATGTAAAATTGATGAGGGGGCTATTCTAAGCAGTTTGTCATTTACATTCATTATATATTTTGTTTTTATTCCAAGATATTAAGGGATACATGTGCTGTTAATATGAATGAGTTGTGTTCCAACAGCGCCACCTGCTGGTCAGTTTCCCACCAGTCTGACCACCAAGTAGTCAAGGAAGTTGTCAGGAGAGAAAAAGAGGCTTAGGAAAGATGTGAGAAAGGTTTCTAATTTCATTCCTAAGTAGAAGAACATCAGCCTATTTCTTTCTCCTGACAACTTCCTTGACTACTTGGTGGTCAGACTGGTGGGAAACTGACCAGCAGGTGGCGCTGTTGGAACAAAATTCATTCATATTAACAGTACATGTATCCCTTAATATCTTGGAATAAAAACAAAATAAATAATGAATGTAATGACAAAAGTGCTTAGAATAGCCCCCTCATCAATTTTACATTCACTTATTTTAAAGGTTTACTTATCCTTTAAGGGGAGTCCTAGGAGCAATGGCTGACAGTAAGACGCTGCTGGGGTAGATAATGTCAGACATTGCCGAAGCAACATTGGGTTCCTCGTAGGTGATCCATCCCATAACTGGGCCCACAGCTGCCAATGAATTGCAGATTCCAAACACAAAACCCCCAGAAGTCACTTTGCAGGATTCTGACGAGTGAAGCCATCTTTAAGCCAATCATAAGCTAGAGGGCAAAGGGGTTGGCATGTATTGTGACGTCCTTAATCCGCACTTCGGTGAGGGGGCGAAAGGATTTCTCGTGCACCGGCAGTTTCTCCAGCTCATCAAGTGTGTCAAGGCCATCGATCACTCTGCAGGTAAGAGAAAGACGGGACAAAATAATATTCTTCCTTTATTCTTAATTTAGAGGCACATTTATCAAGGGTCGAATTTCAAATTAATTTTTTTTTTTTTTAATGAAAACTCCCATAAATTCGAATATATATGAAACTTGATTGGGGGGTTATTTAAGAAAAACAAAATCCAACATCTAAAACTCTGACTAATTTTGCCGACCCGAAAACGCGAATTGACCAAACTCTATTTGAATTTTTCCTCCGAAAAAAACCTGAACGTCAGGAAGGCTATAAAAATCTTCAAATTAGTCACTGGACCTCTCCCATCGACTTATACAGGAATTCAGCAGGTTTTAGGTGGGGAATGGTCAAATTTAAATTATGAAAGGGCTAGAGTTTGATAAATCTTGAAAATCAAATTCGAATTTTTTTTTAAAAAATGTTATATTTAATTTTGAAATCTGACATGGGGCTAGACATACTGTCAGTTTCCCAACTGCCCCCAGTCATGTGACTTGTGTTCTGATAAACTTCAGTCACTCTTTACTGCAAGTTGGAGTGATATCAGCCCCCCCCCCCAGCAGCCAAACAAAAGAACAATGGGAAGGTAACCAGATAACAACTCCCTAACACAAGATAACAGCTGCCTGGTAGATCTAAGAACGACACTCAATAGTAAAATCCAAGTCCCACTGAGACACATTCAGTTACATTGAGTAGGAGAAACAACAGCCTGCCAGAAAGTAGTTCCATCCTAAAGTGAAGGCACAAGTCACATGACCAGGGGCAGCTGGGAAACAGACAAAATGTCTAGCCCCATGTAAGATTTCAAAATTGAATATAAAAAAATCTGTTTGCTCTTTTGAGAAATGGATTTCAGTGCAGAATTCTGGAGCAGCACTATTAACTGATGCGTTTTGAAAAAACAAAGTTTTTCCATGACAGTATCCCTTTAAGAGGCACAAGCAGCAGCAAGTGAGTCACATGACTGGGTCTAGGTATGTGGGTGCACTGACAAACGGGCACAGAGTAGGAAAAGTATAGTTTATGTAAAGTGTAATAAAATAGTCCAACGCATTTCATTCGCCTGCATGAGGGTAAAATGCGTTGGGATATATAATAACGCATTAATTAAACTGTAGATTTTGCACTTGATCTCTCTGTGTAGAGGTGAATAGGGGCAGTCATGCTTATATATCATATTTTATTGCTGCTTTGTAGGAGTGAAAGCCTTTATTTAAAGGGCAACCCACTGCAGAGAGAGAGAGAGAGAGAGTTCCCGAATTGCACTCACTTTCCAAACACTGTATATTTCATATCCAGATGCGGCTGCTTCCCGTATGTAATGAAGAACTGAGAGCTGTTAGTGTTGGGGCCATTGTTGGCCATAGAGACCACTCCACGAACACTGTGCTGGAAGGTGATGGGAGGAGATTAGCGACAGAAACAAGGATAAGTAAACCTTTAAAATAAGTGAATGTAAAATTGATGAGGGGGCTATTCTAAGCACTTTTGTCATTTACATTCATTATTTATTTATTTTTTATTCCAAGATATTAAAGGGATACTGTCAAGGGAAAAAATTTTTTTTTCAAAATGAATCAGTTAATAGTGCTGCTCCAGCAGAATTCTGCACTGAAATCCATTTCTCAAAAGAGCAAACAGATTTTTTTATATTCAATTTTGAAATCTGACATGGGGCTAGACATTTTGTCAATTTCCCAGCTGCCTCAAGTCATGTGACTTGTGCTCTGATAAACTTCAATCACTCTTTACTGCTGTACTGTGAGTTGGAGTGATAGCACCCCCCTTTCCCCCCACCCCAGCAGCCAAACAACAGAACAGTGGGAAGGTAACCAGATAGCAGCTCCCTAACACAAGATAACAGCTGCCTGGTAGATCTAAGAACAACACTCAATAGTAAAAACCCATGTCTCACTGAGACACATTCATTTACATTGAGAAGGAAAAACAGCAGCCTGCCAGAAAGCATTTCTCTCCTAAAGTGCAGGCACAAGTCACATGACCAGGGGCAGCTGGGAAATTGACAAAATGTCTAGCCCCATGTCAGATTTCAAAATTGAATATAAAAGAAAAATCTGTTTGCTCTTTTGAGAAATGGATTTCATTGCAGAATTCTGCTGGAGCAGCACTATTAACTGATGTGTTTTGAAACAAACATGTTTTCCGATGACAGGATCCAAAGGGGTACATGTACTGTTAACATGAATGGATTTTGTTACAACAGCGCCACCTGCTGGTCAGTTTCCCACCAGTCTGACCACCAAGTAGTCAAGGAAGTTGTCAGGAGAAAGAAAGAGGCTGATGTTCTTCTGCTTAGGAAAGATGTGAGAAAGGTTTCTAATTTCATTCCTAAGCAGAAGAACATCAGAGCAGCCTCTTTCTTTCTCCTGACAACTTCCTTGACTAAAAGGTCTCAAAGATGTAAATATGTATTTTTAGTATAGTGGCAGCTTACTAAGCAGATTTCCAATATGATTTTATCAAAAATCCTCCAGCCCTTTGAATGTTACCCCGTGACATAAAATATACAGTGTAAGCAAGTAATCCTTATAGAAATGCCTTTTTGTCATTACTGCAGTCACAACTTTCATTAAATTGAGGACAAACCTTTAGATATTCGCTATATTCATCTTCAAACTTCCGGCCCCAAATGCTCTGGCCTCCCTTTCCTGTACCTGGTAAAAAAAAAAGTAGGAGAGAGAGAGTTGGCCATTTTTGATCAACTTGTACTATGAGCTATCTCCCATATCCCTGTATTCCTTCACTTGCTAATAACTGAATCCTAATTTGCATATGCAAATTAGGGACAGAAAAGGAAAAAGTGGAAGAATTTCTTCTTTTGTAACGAAAAGTCACATAACTTACCTACCTGCCCCTAATTTACATATGCAAATTAGGATTTGGTTCAGCACAAGGATTCGGCCGAATCCGAATCCTGCTGAAAAAGGCTGAATCCTGGCCAAATCCCAAACCGAATTCTGGATTTGGTGCATCCCTACTTGCTAAACACCATCCAACCCCTTCTTATACCTATCTAATGTATCAGCCTGTACCCCTGATTCACTTCCCAGCTCTCCCTGTAACACCCCTTTCCCTCCTCTAATCTCATTGGCTCCCTCCTGTCTGCTGGGAGGAGCTACTGGTGAATAAAGCATCCGACCCTTCCTTGTACCTATCTAATGTATCAGCCTGTACCACTGATTCAGGGAGACAATTCCACATCTTCACAGCTCTCACTGTAACAAACCCCTTCCCAATATTTAGCTGGAACCTCTTTTCTTCTAATCGGAATGGGTGACCTTGTGTCAGCTGGAAAGACCTACTGGTAAATAAATCATTAGAGAGATTATTATATGATCCCCTTATATATTTATACATAGTTATCATATCACCCCTTAAGCGCCTCTTCTCCAGTGGGAACATCCCCAATTTGGCCAGTCTTTCCTCATAGCTAAGATTTTCCCTTTACCAGCTTAGTTGCCCTTCTCTGTACCCTCTCTAATACAATAATGTCCTGTTTGAGTGATGGAGACCAAAACTGTACGGCATATTCTAGATGGGGCCTTACCAGTGCTCTATACAGTGGGACCCCCTCCTCCCGTGACTCTCTGCCCCATTTAATACAGCTCAAGACTTTATTTGCCCTAATCATTAGATTGATAAGAAGGTGAGTGCAGTCAGTAACAAGCTGATGTATCGGGTGGGAAGAGCAAGTAGAGCGGGGGGGGGTCTCACCTGTAGGATCCCCAGTCTGGACCATGAAGCCCTTGATATTCCGGTGGAAGAGGCAGCCGGTGTAATAGTTACTGGCACAGAGAGCGAGGAAGTTCTACAGGGACACAAATAAACAAAGTCACAGTTTAGGACAATATTAGAAGCCTATGAATATGAGTCCATGAGGAGTAACACAAGTTACAGGGTAATCGGCACAACTCACAACTTTCTATAGTTCATTCATCCAATCAAGACACACCCCTGCCTATGACACACCCCTGCCTATGACACACCCCTGCCTACGAGACATCCCTGCCTACGGCACACCCCTGCCTATGACACACCCCTGCCTATGACACACCCCTCCCTACGGCACACCCCTGCCTACGAGACATCCCTGCCTACGACACACCCCTCCCTATGACAGAAAAACATCTCACCTCAGTGGCCTTCGGGGCTCTCTCACAAAACAATTCGATCTTGATCTCCCCCAGATCCGTGT
The DNA here is from genome assembly GCA_038501925.1 of Xenopus petersii. NCBI lineage: Eukaryota > Metazoa > Chordata > Amphibia > Anura > Pipidae > Xenopus > Xenopus petersii. Next base: position 6,595,318 of record CM076689.1, on the reverse strand, counting down.
GAAGCGTCACAGCCTGAGAGAAACTACACGTTAGAGTCTGGAGCTTTGTAAACAATAAAGGAAAAGTGCTCAGCGCCATTTGCAACTCACCATTTTGTGTTACACCGTTTGGTGTTGTGGCTGCCCAGGACTGTGCTCACTCACCTGAACGGTAAAATACATGATATTATCAGTCATCTCCTGCGGAAGAAACACCACAGCTTCTCCTACCAACCTCTGTCCCTCAGTATTTACTGTCATCACATAAAACTAACAGCCCTTTTTTCTTTTTTACAAAAGAAAATTGTGGATCCAGTTTCGTATAATTAAAGGGGTTGTTCTCCTTTAAATTAACTTTTCATATGATGTAGAGAGTGATATTCTGAGACAATTTGCAGTTGGTTTTCATTTTTTATTATTTGTGGTTTTTGAGTTATTTAGCTTTTTATTCAGCAGCTCTCCAGTTTGAAGTTTCCGCCATCTGGTTGCTAGGGACAAAATTCCCCTAGCAACCACGCTTTAATTTGAATAAGAGACTGGAATATGAATAGGAGAGACCTGCATAGAAAGATGAGTAATAAAATAAATTAGCAAAAACAATACATGTGTATCCTTACTGAGCATTTGTTTATTAGATGGGGTCAGTGACCCCCATTTGAAAGCTGGAAAGTGTCAGGAGAAGAAGGCAAATAACTCCTAAAACAATTATAAAGAATTAATGAAAATGAATTGAGAAGTTGCTTAGAATTAGCCATTCTATAACGTAGTAGGGCAGAGACTAGGGTTGCCACCTTTTGCTAGATTTTTTACCGGCTAGTGGGGGGCGGGTACAAAAAGGCGCAGGCGTGATGTCAAAGGGGTGTAAAAGGGGCGGGGCCACATCACGGCCAGGACAAAAATGGAGGAAAAAGATAAGTTTACAGAGGATTGCGGGCAGGCCGAGGGGTCTTTATAAGGGTATTCCAAATTTACCGGCAGCTACATTGCCGGTAAATTTGTAATACCGGCCCCGGCAGGTGTTTTACTGGCTAGGCGGGTACAATACCGGCCAGGTGGCAACCTTAGTAGAGACACACGGGAAGAATTGGAGAGATTTAGTCGCATGACGAGTAATCGCATTCGCCTCTCCTTCTCGGGCGACTAATCTCCCAGAGAAAACGTTCCTCTGGCTAGAGTCTAAATGTCCGGCGGGGTGGCCGAAGTCGGCTGAAGTTTCCTCGTCGCGCAGAAAACAAAGAAAAGAAAGAACTCAGAGTGCCTTTAAAGGATTTCGATTCCAGCTGACGGGAAGGCTTTTCAGGGACATTAGTCACCCGAGAAGGAGAGGCGATTAGTCATCATGCGACTAAATCTCCCAGAGTCTCTACCCTTAAAGGTGAACCGCTTTAACCCTTCAGGCACTAAGCAAGGTTGAATGAGCAGGCCTAATACTAAAGAGCCAGGTTTTCCTACATTAGTGGGCTAGTGTTTGATGGGCACCAGGCTGAGGATAATGCAGCAATATAATATAACAGAGACACAATCAAAGACATCCAGTGCCTGCCAGACAGGAAGTGGAGTTAGTGACGGTGTAGCAGGATTTACCTTCCCCCACACACAAGCTTTAGATAAAGGGGCAGCAAATGAAAAGCTTCTAAGACAAAACTGCAGCATGACACAGTATTGAATATTGTCAACCCTTGTCAGTCATGAAGAGCAGCCAATGCAAACACTGCTCCAGAGTGTATTTCAGTCTGTTCACACCGTGTCCGTGTGCTGATGAGAGACACACTAAGCAACCAAAAAACACCTGAATATATATAGATATATAATAGCAATAACATACCGCTGCCTTCCCTCGCTTTTTCTACAACCCACGTTTCTTTCGCACAAGTGTAGCAAGATGGCGGCGTTTTTACAGGCAGAAAGCATATAAACCGTTTTTTAAATAGGGAGTAGCAACATGGGAACTTCGCTGGTCCGTGTCATCAAAGGCGCCGCTTCCGTTTTCTCTGCGTCGCTCAGAAGACGTCCTCAATTCTTTCCCCCATTGTGAAATCGGTCTGTTTTGTGAGTACCAAGATGGCAGACTTCCTGATCCGTAACCCATTGGAACATCCGGTTTATCGGGTGTAGTAAGGTGGCCGCTTCCACGACACAAGCTAAGGTGCATTATAGAGTGACAGCGGGTCAGTATCGTCTGCAGGTGACATTAGGTACTCGGGCTGAGTCTTTTCTTTGTCTGGCACAGTCGTTCTCTGAACTGGACATACAAAGTACATAAGGCGTTAAAGAACTGAAGCGTTACAGGTAGAGAAGGAAAGAAATGGATCACACGGACTCATAGTGACCACATTTTTACTTCATTATCATTTGGTTCGGACTTTATTTTTAAATAATATCGTGCAAGTCCAGGAATTTACCTACAGCTCAAAACGTATGTAAGTCTGGTGAAAGTCCTGTCAGAAGGGAATGTGTCATTATATTATACATCTTTAAAGATGCTATAGATAATTATACGCCTTTTAACAGAGATAAAAGGAAAGTGCCTTTTATGATCTTCAGTGAACACCCCCCCCCCAAAAAAACCCCCACAAACTTTCCAAGCTCCACCCATATTCTGCATCCCAATTCCCACTGGTTTCTTTTCCAGGGTGTGCAGGAGATTTGCCTCTCAGTATTCAGGGTACCAGGCAGGGGTGTTGCTGTAGTGAGATGATTTGAGAACCTTATTTCAGGCCTGCAAATAACCAAGGATAAAAACCCTGCTCCTGATAACTTCAAGAGGCAAGATTATGATTTTTAAATCAGCAATGTGCCCCCTCCCCCATAAAGCAAGGGCAAAATCGGAACAGCATTTCAGGATGACAAGGGCCCCAGGAGCCAGCCAATCATCAGCTTAGGGGACCTGACAGAGGACCACAGTATACAGCAGGGAAAATAAATATTGAACACGACAACCTTTTTCTCAGTAAATACATTTCTGCAAAGGGAGCTTTTTTATTTTAAAAAAGGAGTGCAGTACCAGTGTACCATTGTTACATAGTTACATAGTTACTTAGTTACATGGTTAAATTGGGTTGAAAAAAGACAAAGTCCATCAAGTTCAACCCCTCCAAATGAAAACCCAGCCCCATACACACACCCCCACTGTCACATAAATTCTATATACCCATATCTATACTAATTATAGAGTTTAGTATCACAATAGCCTTTGATATTATGTCTCTCCAAAAAATCATCCAAGTCCCTCTTATAGTCATTAACTGAATCAGCATCACAACATCACCCGGCAGTGCATTCCCCAACCTCACTGTCCTGACTGTGATGAACCCCCTACTCTGTTCCTTTAAATGAAACTTCTTTTCTTCTAGTCTGAAGGGGAGGCCTCTGGTACGTGATTCTCTTTATGGGTAAAAAGGTCCCCTGCTATTTGTCCATAATCTCCTCTAATGTACTTGTAAAGTGTAATCATGTCCCCTCGGAAGCGCCTTTTTTGCAAAGAAAACAACCCCAACCTTGACAATCTCCCCTCATAATTTAAGTCTTCCATCCCTCTAACCAATGTGGTCCTCCTCCGTCAGGATCTTCAATTTCCAGCTAAATGTCGTGCACTGGTGGGCCCCATACACACAGGCCAATAAGCAGCTTTCATCCGCCCATGTATTGCCGGCTTTATTTGCATTCTGGTGGTCATACAGATTTCCAGTCCATTACAGCTGAAACCTTGAATAGTAATGTCTGCTCTTTATCTGTATTTCACATGCAAACATCTTAATAACCAGCGTTTCATCTCATTCTAGGTTCCTTTGTGATTGTGCTGGATGCTGTCCAGTAGGGCCTTCAGACATTCATATATTTCAGCGCATTTCAGCCACAGGTTCCCATTCCGTAGCCTCATGGATCTTGGTTCAGTGGTCTCCCACCTCAATGCACTCACCCCTCCAGCTCTGGCAGAAGGCTGGGATAATGTGGGGCTTTTAGTGGAGCCCAGTCCTCCGCACCAGGTCCACAAGCTTCTCCTGACCAATGATCTGACGGAAGATGTGCTGGACGAGGCGATAAATATGGAAGCTAATATGATTCTGTCCTATCATCCGCCAGTATTTAAAGCCTTGAAGCGCGTCACCCAGAAAAACTGGAAAGAGAGGTTGGTGGTTAAAGCCCTGGAAAAGCGCCTGGCGATTTACTCTCCTCACACATCTTGTGATGCATTGGCAAATGGAGTCAATGACTGGCTGGCCAGGGCTCTAGGTGAGCACTTCTCTCTTTCTGAATGTATTCATATGTGTTGTCCTAATTTGAATGTACTCGACCTGCAGTAAAGTGAATTTGTTGGACATTAAAGGCATTCATTATTTTTTTTTTTTATAGTATTGTAATTATTTACGTTTTTTTCTGACTTTTTCCAGCTTTCAAGTGTGTGTCACTTAAAAACACATGCGCTGTAAAGCTACACATTCATTAATATTGCTACTTTCTATTAATCATCTTTCTAACCAAGCCCATTCCTATTCGTATTCCAGAGTTGTATTCAAATCAGTGCATGGTTGTTAGGGTAATTTGGACCCTAGCAACCAGATGGCTGAAATTGCAAACTGGAGAGCTGCTCAATAATAAGCTAAATAAGTAAAAAACCACAAATAATAAAAAATGAAAACCAATTGCAAACTGACTCAGAATATCACTCTCTACTAAAAGTTAATTCAAATGGGAACAACCCCGTTAAGGAATTTATAGTTTTGGTGCTGTGTAGGCTTATGGGTGTAATCCTTTGCTTATGCTTCTTCTTTCCCCTTTGTATCACCCTGCATGGCTGTCACTCGCCTTCTCACTTCTCTCTGCTTGGCTCCAGGACCAAGCAAGTCTGTGCCACTCCATGCATCTACTTCCCTCACGTATCCTGGTGGCTTTGGGCACCTCTTAGAGTTCAGACTGGATCCTGCTGAGAACATCTTCTCCAGGCTGAAATCCATCCAGGGGGTCAGCGTCTGCACCTCCACTGCCAGGTAACTATTGATCGGTGTCACATGCTCATACATGTTGCTATGTCTAAACATTCATCCTGACTGGTTCCTATTGTTTGTTTGACCTTTATTAGCCCTGATAGTCAAAATGTAAGCCTTAGCTGCTCCCAGAATGCATTGGTGGAGGCACTAGCTATCCTATCAGAAGAGCCACATGTGTACAACAGCCTGCAGCTCCTCAGCCTACAGAAGGTAAGTGAGTATGCACCAGACAACGCCAGCCATAGTTAAAAATGATATTCCCCATATTATAGAAAATAATTGTAGTTAAGGTGAAAGCCACGTTATTATTGGGATATTTCCCTTTGCAGCCTCCACTTGTGGACACCGGAATGGGACGTCTCTGCACTCTCGCTGAACCGGTGTCTATTGCAGCTGCTGTGGAACGCATTAAAAAGCACCTGCATCTCCCTCATCTGCGCTTGGCCTTGGGCAGTGGCAAAACTCTTGGTGTGTAACTGGCTCTTGTTTATATTCAGTGTATATCTGATGTCCAGGTACCTGACAAAAACTTTTTAATATCCAGCAGGTAAAAGGGAATATAGGTAGAACGGATTAAGTGTATATTGTGTGGGGGGGAAGATTCTCACAAGACTTACCCAAACATTTAATGTGGTCATGACCTTCATTCCCTGATTCTGTATGTACAGGGCCCAAAATGCTGTGCAGTGTTCACTCCTGTTTTTGTCCTCTTCCCAGAATCCTCAGTAAGCGTGGCAGCTGTGTGTGCAGGGTCAGGGAGTAGTATCCTTGGTGGTATCCCTGCTGATCTTTACCTCACAGGTAATGACTTTTGCTTGTTGTATTGTTTCATTGATATCATGATATATATATATATATATATATATATATATATATATATATATCTATATATATATATATATATAATTTTTTTTTTTTTTTTTTTTCAAAGGGGACTCGTCACCCAAAAAAATAATTCCAAATCCTATTTTATCACATTAGTCAAGCAAAACAAACTTTAATTACACTGTAAAAATTATTTGAAATGTGTTTCCTTCTGTCTGGGAATTCATAATTATAACAAGCAGGCAGGAGCCATTTTGCGGACACTGTTATTAAGACAAGACTTGCATCATCTCCGAATCCTGTTTGTGCACCAGAATGGGGGACCCAATGTCCATCACCATGCCCTGTCTGCACAATTAAATGGTGAAGAGAACAGAGGGAATGTGGGGAGAGCAGTGATATCTAGGAAGTGCTGAATGGAAAGTGAAAGTAATTTCCTGCCCCACCTCTATGCCTAAGGCATAGAGGAGGGGCAGGAAATATTTGATTGACAGCTGAGATTTTTAAATCAATTTACAACAGCTATGAATGCTTAAATAAAAAAAAAATAATTTGGGTTTCATACTTAATTTGAAAAGGTTATTTATTTTACAGCTTTTTATGTCTGGGTGAAAGGTCCACTTTAAAGTCATATATGTAATAAAAGGCACTAAGTTTGCCCAAAAGCAGTAACCCCTAGCAACCAATAAGCTACTCACTTTGAAATAAGTAACCAGTAAATGGTAGCTGCTGATTGGTTGCTATGGGTTACTGCCCTTGGGCAAAGTTAGCGCCTTTCATTACATAACCCCCGTAAGCCTCCATGTATAACCCTATGTTCACATACATTCTCTCTGGCTGCTACATGCAGTGACATGACACCAGTATTTGTAGGGGGAGACTTAGCTCCCTAACTCTTATTCTGACATTTTCTCTCCCCTACCCAGGTGAGATGTCCCATCACGATGTTCTGGATGCTGTTGCCGAGGGGCGAAGCGTGGTCCTGTGCGAGCATAGCAACTCTGAGCGAGGGTATCTGCAGGAACTTGGAGGGCAGATCCATCAGGCATTAGAAGGGCAAGTGCAAGTTGTGGTGTCCCAGAGAGACCGAGACCCCCTGCAGGTGGTGTGAGGAGTGAAGACGTCCGTACTATACTTGATTTTGTCTAATGAAATAGGCAAAATGAGTTGGAGCTACCCAGAACCCCTGTGCACTTTATAATATCCATCATATCATCACCCAGCGAGGGCTGTTCCGTTCTTCACCTGGTGCAGCAGCTAAATAAAAACATTAGCACAGAAAACATAAAAAAAAATGAATGAAACCTCTACAAATTCCTGTATTTTTGTTTGATTGGTCGTTATGTTTACTGTCCTGTCCATTTTGGTTCCAGCCTATAATGAAAAATCCAATACAGAGCCTAATTTGAATCTTAATGTTCATATTCAGACATGAGCAAATCTAAAATAAATTATATCTGAATAAAAATGCCGCTGTATACACTGGCTCTGGAGATTTACAATGAGTTTAATAGTGTGGATTCAGTATGCGTTCCCAGTCCCGACCAACTAGAATTTGCTGGTTTGTGCCTAAAACTATCCACACACGTGTGAAGATAAAGGCTGTGGCTTATTTACTGTAGTGTGGACCTGAACAATTCGCTATGTGACCTGATACAGAGTTAGGGTTGCCACCTGGCCAGTATTTTACCGGCCTGGGCGGTAAAAATGATGGCTGATCCCAATGTTATTAATAGGGAAAAAAGATAAATATATGGGAAGGCTGGTATTTTTTTTCCAGAAAAGTTGGCAACCCTAGGCATGAGGGGACCGGACTAGGGGCCTCATGATAGGGTTGCTACCTGGCCGGTATTTTACAGGCCTGGCTGGTAAAAATGATGGTTTAGGGAAAAAGATAAATATATAGGTATTTTTTTCCAGAAAAGGTGACAACCCTAGGCATGAGGCAGAGAAGGTAGTCAGCCTCATACCCCTATTTCTGGCCCTGCCTGGAGTTCTCATTTTAGATTTTGGAATAGGATAAGATCTGCTTGGAAGAATAGTCCCCATTTTGCTTTGGATGCTGAGGTGAGTGAGAGTCTCAGAGGCCTGACATAAACATTGCATTCTGTGTGGTACCAATGTCTTGTACTGGGGTTGGATGAGTCTGTAGGGGTGTGTTTTAGCAACTGTCCTGAGGCACACTGCGCCTTTATTTTTACACACACACACACGCTGACTGTATGTTTTTGGTGTACTGTACGTTTAGCCTGAGGCGGGATATTTGGTTTTAGCAGAGGAGCTTCCGGTTGAGGCTCGGGCGGACCGGAAGTGGAAAGGATGCTACTGCTTTATAAGCGCCATAATGTGAGTGGCATGAGGTGCAGCTCTCCTCTAGCTGGGCATGGGGGGGGCGGGGCACAGGATGAGGATGCAGGGTAATTAGCGCGCAATTAGAGACTGTATTACGGGCACACGTGACTGACACAGGCATATCAAAGCAGATTGTAGAGGTGAGAGGAAGTGTCTCTATACACAGCCTGGCACAGGTGATTCTCATTGGTCAATGGCCTGTGCCTGCAATAACCTTATTACTTCCACTTTGTGAGGTACAAACAAACGCAACTTCTCTCGCGGTAACGTAATAACCAGGCAGCCCAGGTGCTCTACGCCGGCCACTCTGGCCCCGCCTTTTCTTTACAGCTGCATGTTCTCCGCTCTGTCTAGCCCCGCCCATTCTTCCCTCCTCTCCCTCGGCGGCCCCGCCCCCTGCTTGGAGTCTCAGTCAGTGAGTCGCTGCCGGTCCCGCGAACACACGTGGTTTGTTGGTAAGGAGATTGCGGGGATGTTATTTGGTTTAGACTCGGCATTACTGTGAGTGGAGAGTGAGACTGTGTGTGGAGAGACAAGATGTGTGAGAACACGAGGACGATATAAGATACATAGAAGCAGCTGTGTGTTGTAGTTGTGCTGGTACATAGGCTTGTATTCATTCATGCTATCATTTATATGCTCTCTCTGTTCTCTCCATAGCGATGAGTGCTACATACACATGGTATTCAGCAGCTCCCCCACATGCAGCACATCTTGGAGCCCAATCACATGCACCCAAGCCAATCCTTGCCAGTCACATGCACCCCCAGCCAATCACATCCACCCCAGCCAATCACATGCACCCCATCCAATCACATCCACCCCCAGCCAATCCCTGCCAATCACATGCACCCCCAGTCAATTACAAGCCAATTATAACCTGCACAACTGGTTGCTATTGGTCATCTGCCTAGGAGTGACCCGAGTCTGTGCCAAGGTCCCTTGGGCATAGGGCATGATTAGGGTTGCCACCTTTTCTGGAAAAAAAAAAGACCCTCCTATATATTTATCTTTATTCCCTATTAATAACATTGGGATCACTGACCTTCCTATATATTTATCTTTATTCCCTATTAATAACATTGGGATCACTGACCTTCCTATATATTTATCTTTATTCCCTATTAATAACATTGGGATCACTGACCTTCCTATATATTTATCTTTATTCCCTATTAATAACATTGGGATCACTGACCTTCCTATATATTTATCTTTATTCCCTATTAATAACATTGGGATCACTGACCTTCCTATATATTTATCTTTATTCCCTATTAATAACATTGGGATCACTGACCTTCCTATATATTTATCTTTATTCCCTATTAATAACATTGGAATCACTGACCTTCCTATATATTTATCTTTATTCCCTATTAATAACATTGGGATCACTGACCTTCCTATATATTTATCTTTATTCCCTATTAATAACATTGGGATCACTGACCTTCCTTTATATTTATCTTTATTCCCTATTAATAACATTGAGAACACTGACCTTCCTATATATTTATCTTTATTCCCTATTAATAACATTGGAATTGTCCATAATTTTTACCGGCCAGGTGGCAACCCTAGGCATGATCTCAGATATTATACCTTCTTACAACTTCTGTAGGATATGTATATACTTTGTGTGTGCGCACTATCCCCCCTCACAACCCAAATTAGCAGCCCACAATTCCCTCTCTAGTAGTAAAGTCTTGTTACAAGTGCTGGGTGCTGTACCAGAAGTTCTCTCCCTTGCATGGGCTCATGGATCAGCACAAAAGGAAACCCAGGAGCACACCATTGAATAGCTCGGTGATTTATAAAGGGGATCATCACCTTCCAAACACTTCTTTCAGTTCAGTTGTTTTCAGATTTTTCTCCATAAACAAAGACTCAATTGCTTTCCATCTTTTTTTTTTCTTACCGTTTTCCAAAATTGAAGTTGAATGTTCATGTCTCTAGTGTCTCAATCTGGCAGCTCAGTGATCCAGGAGAAGAATCTGAACTGTTACAATTTGCTCCATTTAGTTGATACAATTAGTTGTTACTAATAGTTGTTAGTTAGTTGATACAATAAGTTGTTACATTAAGTTGTTAGTATCTGTGGAAATATTAGCAACTATTGTATCAATTCTAACAGCTACCTTTTAAAGGGGAACTCCGGCTTCCAAATTTCTTCTCTTTCTGAATCATTTGAAATCCTGGCAAGGAAGGAGGGACTAAACACTTCTCCACAGCTTACAGACAGCATGCAGGAACTACATAACCCACAATGCATTGCACTGGGATGTTCCTTTCCTTATTGAAATCACATGTGCAGGGAATTGTGGGGATACAAAGTAACAGCAGTCAGACAGCTCAGCAGGAGAGCAGGGGGCTAGGCTTAGGGAACTGTCACAAACCATTAAAAATCATGAAAAGTCTGCATGTTTTTTAATGGATTTATATTGCAAAGTTGCTTGAAATTGTTTACTTTTCAAAAGGCTTAAGTTATGTTTGTGTAGCGTTCCCCTTTAAAGTGGACCTGTCACCCACACATAAAAAGCCCTTTGCAAATTAAACATGAAACACAAATTATTTTTCTCGTTAAAACATCCAAACCTGTTATAAATGTGTTTAAGTATCTGAGCTGTCAATCAAATATTATCTACTTTCACTTTCCATTCAGCACTTCCTACATATCACTGCTCTCCTCACATTCCCCCCGTTCCTCCTCAGCCTCTATAATTGTGTAGGACACTGAGCATGGGCATTAGGTTCCCCATTGTGTTGCACAAGATTTTGGAGGGATACAATAACAGTGTCCACAAAATGGCTCCTGCCTGCTCGCTGCAATAGTGCAATTCCAAGACTGAAGGAATCAACTATTGTGTAAATAAAGTTTATTCTGCTCAAATAACATGATAGAAAAGAAGTTTGGATTTTTTTCTTGGGGTGATAGGTCCACTTTAATGAAACTCAGGGATTCTGCTCAGCAGGGACAAAGATAAGAAATGTATCAATTTAAAATGGTTAATGAGTCGGCGACTAGAGTTTCTTTAAAAGGTGAAAAATTTAACTTTACACTTGAATATTACAAAAACGGTTACAAATAGAACATGGAAAGTAACTGGAAAAAGTCTTTATGGTGAACTATCTGAAACCAACTGAACTGGAAAAAATGTCTGAAGGTGAACCACCCCTTTAAAGGAAAAGGAAACCCTAAAAATGAATAGGACTAAAAATGGCCTATTTTATATAGTGAACTTATTGCACGAGGCTAAAGTGTCAGCTTGTCAATAGCAGCAATGATCCAGGACTTTAAACTTGTCACAGGGGGTCACCATCTTGGAAAGTGTCTGTGACACTCACATGCTCAGTGGGCTCTGATTGGCTGTTGAGAAGCTAATCTTAGGGCTCGTCACTAATTATCCAGCAGAAAATGAGCTTCCCTGGCTGTAATATAAGCTGATGCTACAGGTTTGCTGATTATTAAATTCTGATGCTAATTGCACTGGTTTCTGTGCTGCCATGTAGTAATTATGTGTATTAATTACTAATCAGCCTTATATTATGACATTTCTATTCTATGTGTACTGTATATTGTGAGTGGCTCCCTAAGCTCAGTAAGTGACAGCAGCACAGAGCATGTGCAGTGAATCAGCAGAAAAGAAGATGGGGAGCTACTGGGGCATCTTTGGAGACACAGATCTTTACTGCTAAAGGGCTGTGGTTGCCTTGGGCTGGTACAGAAGCACAAAACATAATGTACAACATTTCTACCTACTTCTTTTGTTTAACTTTCCTTGTCCTTTAAGCCCATGTGTATCAGCAGAAAAGGCACCGTTTCAGGCCCTTTCTACAATTTTCTACAATTCCCTCTCTAGGTCACCTGATTGTTTACACTTGTCCCTCCTTATCAGTGGACACTGCCCTCCTTATACTTATAGTTGCCCTCAGCCCAGGAGGTGTCATAGTCCATCCTATTTATTGTGCACTCACTCTGGACACAACTTGTATAAACACAGTCTTCTGAATGTGCTGTTGTCTACTTACAATTAATTTTCCTTCTTTTTTTTTATCAGTTCTCTCCTCCACTGACAGAAGTGCCCCTACGTGCAGGGAAGATGGTGGTCCTGCATTTCTATCGCTCATTGGAGAATTCGTCGGAGACCCTGCGCTTGCCCGGGGCAGACAATATGCAGAAAATTCACAGGGAGCTGTGCTACAATGTCAACTGGACAGGTAAGAGCCGAGGTATTTTTGCTGCATCCGTTTGCTTTAGCCACAAACTTTTATTTGCGAGAGGGGGGACCTTTGGCACAGGTTAGCTGTTTGGATTAGTTACGGCTCCTCCCCGGGGCACAGTGACCCGGCTCTGCTGCTGTGTTTGGCCTTGGGCACAACAAACATCCCTGTGCCAATAACAATAAAGTGTCTCACAGTACTGGAATTGTGTGTTCTACCGCTTCAACCTTATACACATAATTAAAAGGGATACTGTCATTGGAAAATTTCTTTTTTCAAAACACATCAGTTAATAGTGCTGCTCCAGCAGAATCCCGCACTGAAATATGTTTCTTAAAAGAGCAAACTGATTTTTTTTATATTTCATTTTGAAATATGGCATTGGGCTAGACATATTGTCAGTTTCTCAGCTGCCTCCAGTCATGTGACTTGTGCTCTGATAAACTTCAGTCACTCTTTTCTGCTGTACTGCAAGTAGGAATGATATCACCCCCCTCCCTTTCCCCCCAGCGGCTTTACAACAGAACAATGGGAAGGTAACCAGATAGCAGCTCCCTAACACAAGATAACAGCTGCCTGGTAGATCTAAGAACAGCACTCAATAGTAAAATCCAGGTCCCTGCCTTCCTTATAGGTGATAGCCAGGAAGGAGAAATCAATCGGCACACGATGGGTCATCGCCGTGTCGCCTTTTCTGAAGAGGCGCACAAGCAAAGTTCAGTAACTTATTTCTTAATAAAGGCTGTGCGATTTTTAACGTTTAATTAATCTTGGTCTAACTAAAAAGTCTTGGTATACTAAATTTTACATTTTTTTGATGTTACTGGTCCTGGTCCTTTAAGGAAGAAATAAATATTACTTCCTTTGATTTTATTGTAATGATGGGATGTCATTACAATAAAATCAAGGGAAAGCACAAGTAACCAGCGGTGCCAATTCAGTGCATTTTACTTGTACTGTAACTGAGCCAAAAAAAAAGAAAAAAGACTCACACTAAGCAAAACAGCCTTGATTGTGAGCTCCAAGTACCAGAACCCTTCTGTCATTGTCATGTTTAACCAAGGCCTTATCCCTAGGTCCTTCGGCTCCCTCCAGTCAGCAGACTGACACCCTGCGTTGGCTCTTCAGTTGCCCCTTTGACCCTCAGAGTATCTCGGACACCTCCTCTCTTCACCCAGAACCCTCCGATCTGCTGGTAGAGATTGGCCCAAGGTAAGTGGTGCTGTGTCTCCATTCCTCACCTCTATCTTTGCCTAATCTCTCTGTAAGACATAAGACCAAGAGACCCAAAATTGTTGTGTTATTGTCTCAGACTGAATTTCTCCACGGCAACTTCCACCAATGCTGTGTCCATCTGCCGATCCGTCGGTCTGACCAACGTGGACAGGATCGAGTGTTCCAAGAGATATCTCATAAAGGTAAGAAGTCCTCATCTGATGCGTTCTTCTTGCCCTGTCTTAGTCATAGTAGATTATAGTAGTAAGTAAGGTTGAAAAAAGACAAAAGTCCATCAAGTTCAACCTTTTAAGTCTATATATAACCTGCCAACTGCCAGTTGATCCAGAGGAAGGCAAAAAACCCCATTTGAAGCCTCTCCAATTTGCCTCAGAGAACACGGTTTAGAACAGTCTGAGAGAAATCATTCAACCTGACTGGGATTCCAATGGGAGTGTTGTCTGCGCCCATCTGTTTCCCTTGTGCCTTATTTATTTTGCCTTCACCTTTTCAGTTCCAGACTAGGCCTCAGGACAGTGAGGAGCAAAAGCTGCTCGCTTCTCTGTACGACCGCATGACGGAATGCATATATGCAGAGCCAGTGAGGAGTTTTGAGGTGTCCGTTAGACCAGAGAAAGTGTATGAGGTGGATATTCTGGGGCAAGGAAAGGCCGCACTGGAAAAAGCCAATACTGAATTAGGTATGTGGGGAAATATTCTGACTTTTCTTTGTTTTCAACCTCTGTAAATTTCTCAACCACTTATCTCTTTCTCTGCTTCTCTCTCTTCCTTATTTGACCAGCTTCTCTCTCCGCTTATCCCAGGTTTGGCGTTCGACAACTGGGATCTAGATTATTACAGCGCGCTTTTCCAGCGTGTGGGTCGGAACCCCAGCAGCGTAGAGTGCTTTGATCTTGCACAGTCCAACAGGTCTGTCTCGTTCATGTCTTACAAATCATTACAAACCTGTAACTACTCTTTTTCTATTTGTTCTTAAATGAAATGCCTCCCTTGCAGTGAGCACAGCCGCCACTGGTTCTTTAAGGGCAAACTAAGGGTAGATGGTGAGGAGAAGGAGATGTCTCTGTTTGACTTGATCATGAAGACTCAGGACTCCAGTAATCCCAACAACATCATCAAGTTCTGTGACAACAGCAGGTATGAAAACTGAAAACTACAGTTAAAGAAACAGTTCAGTGTGAAAATAAAAACTGTGTAAATAGGCTGTACAAAATAAAAAATGTTTCTAATATAGTTGGTTTAGCAAAAATGTAATGTATGAAGGCTGGAGTGACTGGATGTGTAACATAATAGCCAGAACACTACTTCCTGCTTTTCAGCTCTATAACTCTGAGTTAGTCAGTGACTATAAGGGGGGCCACATGGTACATTTCTGTTCAGTGAGTTTGCAATTGATCCTCAGCATTCAGCTCAGATTCAAAAGCAACAGATATGACCCTGCTAACCAGGGTAACCAGTCAGTGTAAACCAAGAGAGCTGAAAAGCAGGAAGTAGTGTTACAGCTATTGTGTCAGACATCCAGTTACTCCAGCCTTTATACATTACATTTTTGGCTATCTAACTATTAGAAACATGTTTTATTTGCACAGCCTATCTATTTACCTAGTTTTTATTTTTAGACTGAACAATTCCTTTAAGAATGAGGTGTAGCTGTTGTGGGTGGGTACATTGCTGTCAGGGACTCCGAAGAGAAATGGTGGAAAGGCTGAGACTTAGAGGAGATCCTTTAAAGGAAAGCTGAAGTTGGAGGTGAAGGAGATCCGAAGTAAAAATTGGGGATGGAATAGAACCAGATAGGTACAGAAGATCTATAGGATATCCTTAAAGGAAAGCTGAAGTTGGAGCTGAAGGAAACCATAAGTAATAATTGAGGCTTGGGGTTGAATAGGAATAGAACCAGGTAGGTACAGAAGATCTATAGGAGATCCTTAAAGGAAAGCTGAAGTTGGAGGTGAAGGAGATCAGAAGTAAAAATTGAGGCTGGGGATGGAATAGAATTATAACCATGTAGGTATAGGAAATCCTTAAAGGAAAGCTGAAGATGGAGGTGAAGGAGATCAGAAGTAAAAATTGAGGCTGGGGATGGAATAGGAATAGAACCAGGTAGGTGCAGAAGATCTATAGGAGATGCTTAAAGGAAAGTTGGAGTTGAAGGAGATCAGAAGTAAAAATTGAGGATGGGGATTGAATAGTAATAGAACCAGTTAGGTATAGGAAATCCTTAAAGGAAAGCTTAAGTTGGAGATGAAGGAGATAAGAAGTAAAAATTGGGGATGGAATAGGAATAGAACCAGGTAGGTATAGGAGATCCTTAAAGGATAGCTAAAGTTGGAGGTGAAGGAGATCAGAAGTAAAAATTGAGGCTGGGGATGGAATAGGAATGGGAACTAGGAAGGTACAGAAGATCTATTGGAGAAGTTGAGCTAGAGGCAGTTATTGGACAAAGATGGGAAGAATTTCAAACTGTAAGTGACGGAGGTTACTAGAAGAAGGTGGTAAGACTGAGAAAGTAGAGTGTTCAACATATGGAATTTCTGAGCAGGAAAAATCTTCATAATAAAAAGAGTAAAGTAGGTAGAAGAGAGCTGGAAGGTGAAGGTGCTTATTAATAGAAAATGAGTGTAAACTTATTAGAAAAGATGATGATTAGACATGGAAAGGCTTATAGGCCAGGAATGAAGAAAGGTGGTACTGCTTGTGCCTGATCTTTCTCTTTCATTTGTACTTTTCATCCTCAGTGCAATCCAGGGAAGGGAAGTGACATCTCTAATTCCCTCCGACCCTTCATGTGCTGGGGCCTATCAGTTATGTCGCTCCATACGACACTTGATCTTCACCGCAGAGACCCACAACTTCCCTACTGGTGAATGGATAAAACAGTGAAGGGTGGGGGTGGAACTGAAAGAGCAAATGTGAGTGGGTGCCTGGGAAAGCAGGAGAGAAGGTGAATGGTTGGTGGCTAGAAATCAGAATTTGCAGGTGATGGAAGCTGAGAGGCAGGAGGTGAGATGCTGCGTAATTGGAGAGGCAAAAGGTTAGGGTGAGATGCTGCGTAATTGGAGAGGCAGAAGGTGAGGGTTTAGAATGCGGAGTATTTGGAGAGGCAGAAGGGGAGGCTGATAGTGCTGGTTAATTGGAGAGGCAGAAGGTGAGTGACTGAGTGGGTGTAGTAATGAGAGGTAGATGTGGGCTAATTTTTCACCTTGTTTCTAATTCCACTCTTTCTTACTATGTAACTATTAGGTGTGGCCCCATTCAGTGGTGCTACCACGGGTACAGGGGGGCGCATTCGTGATGTACAGAGCACTGGTAGGGGAGCACATGTCATTGCTGGAACAGCCGGATACTGCTTTGGAAACCTGCACATTCCAGGTAAAGTCATTGGTCTTGGGGTTGCTACACTTCTTGCCTCAGCCCCCCTTTACTATTGTCCAAATCCACTGACCATTGGTGCCCATCTTTACACCATAGGATACTCTCTTCCTTGGGAGGACCCCACATATCAGTACCCAGTGCAGTTTGCCCGGCCTCTGGAGGTGGCTATTGAAGCCAGTAATGGTGCCTCAGATTATGGAAACAAGTTTGGGGAGCCTGTCTTGGCTGGTCAGTATTGCTTTAAAAAAATAAATAAATAAAAAAAAACGCCATGTAAAATTCTGATTGTAGGAAATTTACAAAAGTGTGTGTGTGTTCCTCAGGATTCGCACGTTCCTTTGGCTTGCGGCTGCCATCAGGAGAAAGGAGGGAGTGGGTGAAGCCAATCATGTTCAGCGGCGGGATTGGGTCAATGGAGGATGTTCACCGTACTAAGGAGGCCCCAGAACCTGGTAAGGATCCCCTGTGCTTGAGAACGTGGCAGTTTTGCTTTTGGAGGAGAGAGAAAGAGGTTGTTCTGTGATGTTCTTCTGCTTAGGAAAGATTTGAGAAAGTTTTATAATTATTTTCTTAAGCAGAAGATCATCATAGCAGCTTTTTTCTCCTGACAACTTCCTTGACTACTTGGTGGTCAGACTGGTGGGAAACTGACCAGCAGGTGGCGCTGTTGTAACAAAATTCATTCATATTAACAGTACATGTATCCCTTAATATCTTGGAATAAAAAATAAATAATGAATGTAAATGACAAAAGTGCTTAGAATTGCCCCCACATCAGTTTTACGTTCACTTATTTTAAAGGTTTACTTATCTTTTAATGCAAGACATCAGTAACCGCTTTCTTATTTACTTCTTGTCAGGAATGCATGTGGTTAAAGTGGGAGGCCCTGTCTATAGGATTGGGGTTGGAGGTGGAGCGGCATCTTCTATTCAGGTAGGAAGAACTAAATCATATGATATCTAAGCAGTTTTGGGGGAACAGAGGTATAATATGATGCGCTCTCGTGTTTGTTATGCTATAGGTTCAGGGGGATAACGCCAGTGAGTTGGATTTTGGGGCAGTGCAGCGTGGGGATGCAGAGATGGAGCAGAAGATGAACCGGGCAGTGCGGGCCTGTGTGGAGAGAGGGGACAGGAACCCAATCTGCAGCATTCATGATCAGGGAGCCGGAGGCAATGGTGAGAACGGATTTCCTCTTACCATGATTCAGTTGTGTCTCCTCTTTTGACGATTTTACCCACACTGCTTGTCACTCACTCCATACAATGATGTTCTCTTCCTCAGGGAACGTCCTAAAGGAACTCAGTGAGCCACAAGGAGCAGTCATTTACACTCAAAGCTTCCAGGTTGGTATAAACATTCACCCCTTTCCTTCTTACTCGTCTCCACTAATTATTGTCTTAACCCCATTCAAGTCATTGTTAGAAAGTCGATTTTTTTTTAATGCTTCCCTTGCCTCTGCTCTTGCAGCTGGGGGACCCCACCCTGAGTGTGCTGGAGATATGGGGGGCAGAATATCAGGAGTCCAATGCTTTGCTCCTGCGCCCCGACGATGCTCAATTCCTACGCTCCGTGTGCCGGCGAGAAAGGTCTCCTGTGGATTTTGTGGGCAAGATCACAGGGGATGGGAGGGTAAGCTTTATCTTGTCTAAAAATGTAGAGCATTGCTAAGCACTCTTTATTCATGCATGTCATTTGCTTTAAAACCGCTTCATACTTTGATCATAATCAAACAATGCAATGGCCGTTATTGTCCATGCCTAAAACCAGGGCTGCCATCAAGGGGGTACAAGTGTACCGGGCCTGAAGGGGGCCCAGCAGTGCTGAAGTTTTTGAAAGAGCCGGGCCTCTCTTTGCACTGCCAAAGCCGTGCCGCCTCCTTCTGATGTCCCGAAGCCACAAAAACAGCTGAAATTGAAGTCCTGAAGAGGCGAAAAGACCCGAAGTCACATAAACAGACGAAGTTCAAGTCCTGAAGCAGCGAAAAGACACACACAAAAACAGCTGAAATTAAAGTCCTGAAGCGGTGGAAAGACCCGAAGTCACGAAGCCGAAATTGAAGTCCTGAAGCAGCAAAAAGACCCAAAGTCACGAAAAACAGCCAAAATTGAAGTCCTGAAGCGGCGAAAAGACTCAAAGCCACAAAAGGAGGCGAAATTGAAGTCCTGAAGCCACAAGTTCAATTCTACTGAACACCAATGTGTGTGTTTTTTTTTTTAATTCCCTGGCCACCAATTTATTATTTTTGTATTTTTTCAAAAAAATATTCTTTGGAGCCCCAATTTTTTTTTTTTAGCTTGCAAGGGGGGCCCTGACACCAATGCTTTTTAATTGGTGTACAGGGGCCCGTGATTTCTAATGGCGGTCCTGCCTAAAACATAAATAGGTAACAGTATTGCCCCATTATATTCATGTATGAATGCAGCACAGGATTGTTGTCCATCTCATACAGTGACTATATCTCTGTTCTTGGCTTCAGATTGTGTTGGTGAATGGCAGTGACTCAGATCCCCTTCCTGACTCTGCTGATCGTAATGCTGTTCCCGTTGATCTCAAACTGGACTGGGTTTTAGGAAAAATGCCTCGCAAGGTACTTTATTATTATTATTATTATTATTATTATTATTATTAGTTATTGTCCTTTAGTATAATAGTGCCCTTCCTCTTATGTCATGCCTCTATTGTTATTATAGGAGTTTGCTCTAAACCGTGTGAAACCAAACAATAAAGAACTGGCGCTTCCTAGTGACCTGACAGTTGGGCAAGCGCTTGATCGTGTGCTGAGATTACCGTCTGTAGCAAGCAAGCGCTACCTGACCAATAAGGTAACAATTCTCTCCATATTACTCTCTCTTTTCTATCATACGTGTCTATGAATATAAACCTGGTCTTCCTTTTATGTTTTTTATCAGGTGGACCGATCCGTCACAGGCCTGGTGGCCCAGCAGCAGTGCGTCGGACCCCTTCACACTCCTTTGGCTGATGTGGCTGTGGTGTCTCTGTCTTATTCAGACATTGTAGGAGGAGCTACAGCAATAGGAGAACAGCCAATCAAAAGCCTTCTGAACCCAGCAGCTGGGGCAAGGCTGGCAGTGGCAGAAGCACTAACCAACCTGGTCTTTGCTCAAGTTACGGACCTAAAGGTCAGCACATGTCAAGGTTTATGACACCATTTGCCTTTTTATTTTGGTTGAGTTAGAAATGTATTCATAAAAGTGTAAATTTAAAGATTTATTTTTTAAAGGAGAAGGAAAGGCAAATTATAAATACGCCTCTAATCAAAGGCTTGTGGAAAAGGAACTTACGTAGCCTTTTAAAAGTTTTCTCCCTAGTATGATGTGGAAGGAGTAGTGCTCATACGCAGACTGCAGCGGTGGACTCGGTTGACGTCACGCTGCACACAGTCTTCTTGTATCCTGCTGCCAGAGGCAGCCTTGATGCGCATTGGGTGTAATATACATCTATTGTGCAAGTCCTTCGTGCTGCCACTACTGATCTGCTGGCGCTGATTCCTAATGAGCGATACGTCTGTAGTGATGCGCTCCTGGGATCAAGCTTTTTTTTTTTCACACATGCGCAATACAGAGAAGGCAGTGAAGGAAATGTCCTTCCAAGATGGCGCCTGTCTGATTAAATAAGCGCTGCGAACAAGGACAAGCATTACCGATGATTAGAGTGGACTATGTGACTCGCTACATTAGCGATTTCAGAGGCCTTGGGGTGTTCATTACTGGCAGATAAGTATTTACTTTTGCCTTTCCTTCTCCTTTAAATATACTTTTATATTTCTCTCTCTTAAAGGGGTTGTTCACCTTCCAACATTTTTTCCATGACAGTTTGCCAAAATATTTTCTATGTGTGACCATTTTTCCAATATTGACGTGTAAAGTATTCTAAAGCAGCTATTGGACATGCGGGTGGGGGGTCGCTGACCCCTGTAAACTGTTCTAATTTGATACATTTAGTTGATGCATTTGTTATCTTTGTCCCTGCTAAGCAGAATCCCTGAGTTTTAGTGATGTGCGGGTCGGGATTTCCCCAATCCTAAACCGCCTGCATTAGACTTCCGAGTTGCTTTTATAGACTCGCCCCGCCGATGACGTCACAAAAGGGGCAGGACGAGCAGGTGCAGCGTCTATAAAAGACAAACTTGGAAGCCGGCATTTGACAGTGGCGGACGGGGAGAGCAGGAGAAGAGCTGCACCCGCCCAACCTGCGAGGAAGAGTGCGAGGTTGGCCCAAGCCTGCCCGACCCCCGTGGGTATTGGGCCGGCCTGCACATCACTACTGAGTTTCATTACAGGCAGCTGTTAGAATTGATACAAAAGTTGCTAATACTCCCACAGATACTGCTGAGAAATGGATCGACTAAGATTGTAACCGTTTCGATTTTGCACCTGAATTACTTTACATTCAACTTTAAATTTTGATTTAGGAAAAACAGTAAAAAATAAAAGATGGAAAGCAATTGAAAAAGGTCTTTATTTCTAACAATTTGAAAACCACTCAACTCAAAAAAGTGTTTGGAAGGTGAACCACCCCTTTAACTTTGTGCTATTTACAGGATGTGAAATGCAGCGGCAATTGGATGTGGGCTGCCAAGCTCCCGGGGGAAGGTGCCGCACTGTATGACGCCTGTGTGGCTATGTGTGATGTCATGGCACAGCTTGGAGTGGCTGTCGATGGAGGAAAAGATTCTCTCAGCATGGCCGCCAGAGTGGGCACAGAGACTGTTAAAGCTCCAGGTGAGCTGTTGTAACTACCCATGTTGCGACTATCCATGCTGCGACTAGCCATGCTTCCACTGCCCATGCTGCGACTAGCCATGCTGCCATTCCCGATGCTGCGACTAGCCATGCTGCCACTTCCCATGCCATGACTAGCCATGCTACGACTACCTAGTTAAGTCTGTAGCCACTGACTCATCCACTAACTCATTCTTTTGGGTGTTTTTTCATTGCCAGGGTCTCTA
This sequence comes from Xenopus petersii, assembly GCA_038501925.1. Classification (NCBI taxonomy): domain Eukaryota; kingdom Metazoa; phylum Chordata; class Amphibia; order Anura; family Pipidae; genus Xenopus; species Xenopus petersii. Next base: position 6,573,366 of record CM076689.1, on the reverse strand, counting down.
GTGATCTCCGTTTATGCCGTTTGTCCCGATATAACAGCCACTGTGACACCTGACCTAAAGAACCCCGGACAGAAAGGTAATATTTTGTAGGAGACACTAAGCAATTACTTTCCAGATGAGAAGCTACATAAAACCCAACGTGGTGTTGCTCAGAATGGGAAGTGTGTTTGGCACGAGATATGGTGGAATTAATGGCTGCTGGTCTGCAACTGATGGAGGTTGACATTGTTCTAAATGTTACCTGTAAGATTACTTTATATATAGAGTAGATGAATGATTGGTCAGTGATGTGTCTGATCATGTGTTGCTTTAGCATAAGGGTGCAAACAGCTGGAATTTTTAACATTTTTAACATTCACTCTCCTCCTAGGTGTTTTACTGTATGTGCCCCTCTGTCCTGGTCAGCATCGGCTTGGGGGCAGTGCTTTGGCTCAGTGCTACTCACAGCTGGGAGAGACTCCTCCAGATCTTGATGACCCTCAGACTTTAATCTCCTGCTTCAAAGTCACACAACAGCTGCTGAGAGGTGAGATGAGGGAGCAAAGCACTTTGCTGGAAAAATCATAGGTCCATAGAAGAATAATTTGAAGAGACAAATTCACTTCTACCATTGGCTATTATTGCCTGTCCTCTTGCTATCTGATTTGCCTCCTTAGAACGAGTCCTTAGCGCTGGCCATGACGTCAGTGATGGAGGCCTAATCACGTGTATCCTGGAAATGGCTTTTGCTGGAAATTGTGGCCTTGACATTGAGATTTCTTCTTCCTCTGCCAGTGGTGAGCAGAACAAGACACCTGTGAAACAAAAACGTTAAACATCATAAGGGTTTCTATGCTGCCATGTTCATTTTATTTCTTCTCCGTTTAGTGCTTGAGCTGCTGTTTGCTGAGGAACTGGGCCTGGTTGTAGAGGTTCCAGAAGAAAGGGTGGAGCTGGTTATGGAACATTATAGCGCATCAGGAGTAGAGTGTGGGAGGATCGGATGCACCAAAGGATATGGTCCAGGATCTATGGTCAGTTGTGGAGTCTAATGAACGCTAAAATAACATGGAATATGGACAGATATCAACAGCTTTGAGATTGTTTCCAGATCAGAATCTGCGCCAATGGTCAGGAGGTGATCAGCGAGACGTTGGGTTCCCTCAGAGCCACGTGGGAGGAGACCAGTTTCCAACTTGAACGCCTTCAGGCCAATCCAAGCTGTGTATCTCAGGAGGAGGCTGGGCTGAGAGTCAGGGAGGGACCTAATTATCACCTGACGTTCAACCCTTCTGAAATACCCTTGGTGCCTCCATCAGTTGGTGAGTTGAAGGTTGACGTACCTCTATATAAGTTGAAGTGTTACACCAGTAAATTCTTAGCTAATAATCTCCAAACAAAGGTGGCCACCAGCCGCGTGTAGCTGTCGTGCGCGAGGAGGGAAGCAACGGAGACCGGGAAATGGCGGCATCTCTCCTAATGGCTGGTTTTCAGGTAACCCGGCCTTATTTTTCCCATCATCTCACAAATGGGCTGATGGTATAATTTCCCTTAAACTGTGCATGTCTTCTTTGCAGGTGTGGGACGTCACCATGGAAGATCTTCTTGCTGGAGGCACCACCCTGGACTCATTCAGGGGACTTGTTTTTGTTGGGGGATTTAGCTACGCTGATGTGCTAGGGTCTGCCAAAGGTATATTTTACGAGACATATATGCTGCTGTATGATTTACTGTGTATAGTGGGCACCTGTCTTTCTATTGGGTAACTTGTTGTTTCACAGGCTGGGCTGCCTCTGTGAAGTTTAATGGAAGTGTACGTGAGCAGTTCGAGACCTTCCGTTGTAGGGCAGATACTTTCAGCCTTGGCGTCTGTAACGGGTGTCAGTTGATGGCTCTTCTGGGCTGGGTAGGACCTGATAACACAACAGATACAGGTATGTGATCTTCTGATTGGTCAGTGAGTTTGCATAGGTGTGCCAGTGTACTCTGCTCATACAGACTGTCCCATTAGGCGACCTCCCTCCGCAAGGGGTTCTGCTGAGCCACAATCGGTCCAGCCGGTTTGAGTCCCGGTTTGTCACCCTGAAGATTGAACAGAGTCCTTCCATTTTGCTCCGGGGAATGGCAGGGTCCACGCTTGGCGTGTGGGTGGCACATGGCGAGGGTAAGTCACCATTCTTAAGGAGCAGATTTATCAAGGGTCGAATCTTTGAATTCATGAGAGTTTTTTAAAACTCAAAATTTATTTAAAGAATTAAATTTTCTAAACTCGGGGGGGATCAATCCAAAAACTCGAATCGAAATAGAGTAGAAAAAAACTCGAATGTCAGGAAGGCTGCAAACAAATCCGAATTGATCCCAGGACGTCTCCCATTGACTAATAAAGCAATTCGGCAGGTTTTAGCTGGCAAATAGCCGATTTGTGTTCTTAAAGGGCCAGAGTATGATAAATCTTGAAAATGTAATTGAATTTTTAAAAAAACTTGAATCGAATTTTTACAATTCCCTAGTCTAATTTGTCCAAAAATTTTTGGCTCCAAAAAAATGTCAAAATTCATCTCTTGATAAAACTGACACTTAGAGTAGAGATACCGGTACTAGCTATATAACCAATAACTGCTCGCGGTAATAAAACTGTGCTCCCATTACAGGATACATGAGGTTCAGATCTAAGAAGGTGCAAGACTATGTGACGTCCAATCACTTGGTTCCTCTCTGTTACGTGGATGATAGAGGCAACCCAACAGAAGAATACCCAATGAATCCTAATGGCTCTCCACTGGGAATTGCCGGTCTTTGCTCTGCTGATGGGCGACACCTGGCCATGATGCCCCACCCAGAGCGCTGTGTCATGAAGTGGCAGTGGCCTTGGATGCCAGAAAGCTGGCGCCAGTCATTGGATGTCTCCCCGTGGATGCGGCTCTTCCAGAATGGCTACAGCTGGTGCCAGGAGAACCCAAGTAGCCATATCTGATTGCACTGCCAAACTCCTCTCCTATGCAATGCCTGTTACACAATCTGCACATTTATATCTGCTCATACCCAGCATCAAACAATGAAGAATAATGGGCTTGTGATTTCTCTGCTTCTTCTGTTTCTGAACAGCCTCGTGGCATTCTTGTGTCTTATATAAAGTGATACTGGCTCTTTCCTATATTACATACAACTAGGGATGCACCGAATCCAGAATTTGGTTTGGGATTCGGCCTTTTTCAGCAGGATTTGGATTCGGCCGAATCCTTCTGCCCAGGAGGGAAATTGCGTGACTTTTTGTCACAAAACAAGGAAGTAATAATGTTTTCCCCTTCCCACCACTAATTGCATATGCAAATTAGGATTCAAATTTGGTTTGGTATGTGGCTGAATCTTTCTCGAAGGATTCGGGGGTTCGGCCTAATCCAAAATAGTGGATTCGGTGCATCCTTACATCCAACTTACACATTTTGGGTTTTAAGCTTTCTAGTCTGACCATTATTTTGTAAAAACCTGTAAGTTTATAATAAGGTTAAATTACATGTAACAGCCTCCCTGCTATAGTTCCAGGGGTACCCAGGGCACAAATAAGCACTCACCCCAAATCTCCCCCTAACTGGCCTTCAGACTGGGCCCCCTTAGCTCATAACAAGGTTACAGATATATAGAAACATTGGGGTAACAGTCACCCTGCTATAGTTCCAGGGGTACCCAGGGTACAAATAAGCACTCACCCCAAATCTCCCCCTAACTGACCTTCAGGCTGGGCCCCCTTAGCTCATAACAAGGTTACAGATATATAGAAACATTGGGGTAACAGTCACCCTGTTATAGTACCAGGGGTACCCAGGGCACAAATAAGCATTCACCCCAAATCTCCCCCTAACTGGCCTTCAGACTGGACCCCCTTAGCTCATAACAAGGTTACAGATATATAGAAACATTGGGGTAACAGTCACCCTGCTATAGTTCCAGGGGTACCCAGGGTACAAATAAGCACTCACCCCAAATCTCCCCCTAACTGACTTTCAGACTGGGCCCCCTTAGCTCATAACAAGGTTACAGATATATAGAAACATTGGGGTGTCACCCTGCTATAGTTCCAGGGGTACCCAGGACACAAATAAGCAATCACCCCAAATCTCCCCCTAACTGGCCTTCAGACTGGGCCCCCTTAGCTCATAACAAGGTTACAGATATATAGAAACATTGGGGTGTCACCCTGCTATAGTTCCAGGGGTACCCAGGGTACAAATAAACACTCACCCCAAATCTCCCCCTAACTGGCCTTCAGACTGGGCCCCCTTAGCTCATAACAAGGTTACAGATATATAGAAAGATTGGGGTAACAGTCACCCTGCTATAGTTCCAGGGGTACCCAGGGCACAAATAAGCACTCACCCCAAATCTCCCCCTAACTGGCCTTCAGACTGGGCCCCCTTAGCTCATAACAAGGTTACAGATATATAGAAACATTGGGGTAACAGTCACCCTGCTATAGTTTTTGCTTAATGGGTTTGCAGATAACAGATCCTATACCATACAATAGGAAAGTGCTAGTATCACTTTAAGACACCCATTCGTTTTTTTACTAACAGAGGTTTTACTCTGATTATGACAGTTTCTTACACTTCAAGGTTTTTCAGTTGTCTTATGTTGGCCTTCACAGGGGCTGATGTTCTACGGCTATGTATAAAGGGAAACATTACCTAGAAATGGTAGCCCTTTTGACCAGGTTCCACGTGCAAACAGCTCATTCCAGTGACATAACCATTTACATTGTGAGGAAACGGTTTGGCAGGTCCCAATATTCAGGACTTGTTCCAGGTGCTCACATTAAGGGTTCTGGAGCCAAGATCTCAGATGAACTTGATGGTGGGTTCCTGTTGATGGAACAATTAGTGATGTAGTCTCCGGGATGCCAGTGAAGGAGTAGTAGAGCCATATAAAAGAGGGTTCTACACATTTCCAGCCTCCTGACTCTCTAGGGTGTTCAGTCAACGAAGATGGGACATCATTCAAACCTCTAGCCTTGTAGATCAACAGCAACTTGCCCATTCTCCCACCACTTCCCAGAATCCATTATACCAGCCTGTGCTACCCTGAAGTTGTATAGGATTAAGTGCTCTCAAGCTCTTGTCTGGGTGCTCCTATGGGGTTCTCCCTTTGGGTAGAGCTCCATGAGCAACATTACAACTAGATTACATCCGATGCAACTGTCGGATGTGGACACAGAAAACAGTGTCTTCATCCGACAGTCGGAACGTGTAGTTGTTAACTCTGACTTTTCATCCAGTACAATTATATCCTCATGCATGCGACTCGAGCATTTTGTTGTTGGGCTTTGATGAAAAATGTGGAGCTCTACCCTTTAGATCCAAAAAAACAGGAATGCACCGAATCCACTATTTTGGATTTCGGCCGCACCCCAGAATCCTTTGTAAAAGATTCGGCCGAATACCGTTGCAAATTAGGGATGGGAAGGGAAAAACTTCCTTGTTTTGTGACAAAAAGTCACTCGATTCCCCTCCCTGCCCCTAATTTGAAAAAGGCTGAATCCTGGATTCGGTGCATCCCAAATTAATTAAGATAGCTGACCGACAACTAAAGAGACTTGTTTATCAGCATTGGTCTAATTTGGCCGTGTGCAGTAACCCAAAGTAACCAATCAGTAGAACAATGAATGCAGCAATTTGATTGGTTACCATGGGTTACTGGCCAAAGGACCCCCTTAATAATCGTCTGGTTATTCTACATACTGTGGATGTGGCATATAATAAGTGGAAGTGGGGGACACGTAGTTTAACCTCCCTGTAACTTTTAATGAGCGGCGTAAAATGGTCTTGATGCCTGTTAGAAGCAGATGAGCGACAGCTCCCAAGGTCCCACTAACATACGCTGATAAAACCAGACCAAATGAAAATAAGCCAATAAAAACCTTGAAGCAATTTCTTGCATTGTACTTTGTGAGTGTGAGACATAACACTATCATACACACACAGGGCTGGCTTGTGCTCGGTTCAGCAGGGGGCACTATATGTGGTTGGGCATTGGCCAAGCAAGGCTGTGCCATTATTTGCCTTACTCCTAGGCTGAGCAGGTAGTGATGGATTCACTTATAACACATGTATATAACACCTTTATTCACCCACAGGAGAGTTGTGCTAAGCCAGTAACATTGGTCATTGTATCAGTCACATTCTAAATGCAACATTTTGAATATTTTCCCCATTTGCCTCGGTCTCTCGTAATCCCTGAGCATAATTTTCAGGGTCACGATTCAGCGCTTGCTTTAAACTGTCTTTTAGTCTACTCATTGCTGCACATAGAGACCTCTCCAGGGCCGCCATCACAAATCTAGACCCTGCCTACCACCACAGGCCCTGCCCTAGACTCCACCCACACCACAGTAAAAAGCAACACAAACATGAGACCCATTGGTGGTCAGGGGCCCCATTAAAGTTAAAAAAAAACTTCAATGATGGCCATGCTTCCCCCCACCCTACAAGTTAAAAACCCATTGCTAGCCAGTTACAAGTTAGAAAAATCCATTGGTGGCCACCCCCCCCCCCTTACAAGGTAAAAAAAAACAATGCTGACCAGCTCTCCCCTTACAATTTAAAAGAGAAGAAAAGGTTAAAAGTAAGTAAGCTTTATCAGAAAGGTCTATATAAATAAACCAGTAACCCCTCAGAAGTGATGCTGCTCTGAGTCCTCTGTCAAAGGAAACTGATGGTTTTCCCTTATGGGGGTGGCCATGATACTGAAGTATGCAACCTAGTGGTCTGTTTAAATGTATCTGTAGGCTCCAGGATTTTTTCAGATGGTTTGGACATTTTTTACAGACCATATCTTGTACATGATATCCTTATATATGGTGACTAGTGATGTCACCGGTTATAAACGGTGAGTAGTGATGTCATTTTTGTCACACGACTCACTAAAACTTGTGTATTATAATAAATAAAGTACCTCTTGTTGGAAAATATGAGGATATTAGGAGTAACCTCCGAGTTTCATGACCTGTATAAAAGCACTCGGCCTTACATTCATTATTTATTCTTTTTTCATTCCAAGATATTAAGGGATACATGGGCTGATAATATTAATGAATTTTATCACAACAGCGCCACCTGCTGGTCAGTTTCCCGACCAGTCTGACCACCAAGTAGTCAAGGAAGTTGTCAGGAGAAAGAAAGAGGCTGCTCTCATGTTCTTCTGCTTAGGAATAAAAATAGAAACCTCTCTCAAATCTTTCCTAAGCAGAAGAACATCAGCGCAGCCTCTTTCTTTCTCCTGACAACTTCCTTGACTACTTAGTGGTCAGAATAGTGGGAAACTGACCAGCAGGTGGTCTGCGTATTTACAATTTATGGGATCATCAAAGCGAAAGATCTCCTTTCACTTTGGTTTCTTCTCTTTTCCCTCTCCGCCAGATTTTTTTTATCATGAGGAAGAAGTTTAACCAGATCTCGTTCCTCCATGTATATCACCATGCAACTATGATCTTCGATTGGTGAGCAGGGGTCAAGTATGTTGCCAGTGGACAAGGTAACAGTTAGTGAGGGCGGTGGGCATAGCCCTACTTTTCATCTGTGCTTTCCTTAGAGGGCCACTTGTACTCTTAACTCTTGCACATCACACCCCAGGTATGGTCCTCTTCTTCTCCCCATCTTGAGAACCAATATGTTCCTCACCCTGACCCTCCTTGTTCTTCAGCTTTCTTCATCGTCATGCTGAATTCCTTTGTTCATATATTCATGAACTTGTATTATGGTCTCGCTGTGTTGGGTCCCAAGATGCAGAAATATCTGTGGTGGAAACGCTACTTGACTTTGATACAGTTAGTAAGTTCACATGTTTTATAACCATCATTTGGGAAGAATTTAATAAAAATATTACAGATGCCATTGTGGATGGTTCAAATGAAATGTTAGTGAACTTTGAATTGATGTGACCTTGATATTGTGACTCGGTGTTTCCCTGCAGGCTCAGTTTGGCGCCATTGCTCTACACTCTGGTTACAACTTTGTGACAGACTGTCCATTCCCAGATGGCTTTAATGGGACTGTTTTTGCTTATATTGTCAGCCTCATCATCCTCTTCCTCAATTTCTACTACCAGACCTACTTGTGTCAGCCACATGAGAAAAAGCTGTAAGGGACCATATATGATTAATTGCCACCTGTAAAGACCATTGGGACCATTTATGGAACAGAAGACAATTAACAGTGGAGGACCTAAGCATAGAGTGGGGGTACACATCTGCAAAGGAGACCAGGCTTCAGTCATAAACTATGGTGGTGCCATTACTGCTCCAGTTTTAAGGACATTCTAAGTCACATAGTAACCTAGAGCCACCAGTCAGGAGCATTTTTTAGGTTTTCTCTACAACTTTTAGTGTATTGCCTCGTTGCATTATTATTGTAGCTAACCTCAGATTTCTCTGTATGTTGTGGAGGAAATGACCATAGAATTTTTGACTCCACTAAAGGAACGTTGCAGCTGAATATTATTGGTCTTCGGATCAAAGTTGGTTTTAAAAGTGATTCTGAAAAATCATTTGGGAACAAAAACAACCTACATTTTTTATTCAAATCTCAGTTTCCAGAACTCAGATTTCATGATTTATCAGTAGTAAAAATGAAAAAAGTCTTAAGAATTCTAATGAAAACTTTTGGCAGAAGTCAATAGAATGGGTCAGTTTTTTTATCATTCAAGCTACTTTGTTTTTCAAGTTTCTAAACACAAATTTGTGACAATTAATGGAACAAGTTTTTTGCAACTGCATTTATTTTAAAAACCCAGTCAACATTATTTCAGGGTTTTTTTGCACATATGTAGTAATTGTGAAAAAAAAGATCATAACCACATAAAATTGACCAAATTTAGTCATAGTTTATTTTCACGTTCAAATTTTGAAGAAAAAAAAACAGAATTCAGATAGATCTTTACTCCATTTGTTTCTGATGTGTAACTATTTAACTTTTATTACAGGTCCAAGTGCAATCAGATTCAATTATTTCAAACATGGAACTAGTTTGCAAACAGATTGTAAACCAGAACTAAATACATGTATATCATTTGTAACAGGATTAGGTAAGAGACACTGCCCTGATTCATTTTGTGTGTATAAAGGGGAGAGCTATCAATGGTGTACTGTTTGTATTTTGTAACAAAACAAGCATGTGTACATTGCATTTTTAGCTGAAAACAGCATTCCATGCTCACAAAATGTATTTTGTAGTCACAAAATGAATGTTCACAAAACATTATTTTGCAATTGCTTTACAATAAATGCTGGGGACATGTCGGGCAATTTTCTAATCGCAAACACAATTTTGTGAACACAAATATTCATGTGCAGTTAATACATTATGTCAAACTAACGTTATGCCATCGCAAAATGTTTCTGTGTTCTGACAAAAATCATTTTGTAACTACAAATCATTTCTGTGTAAACAATATGTTTTATAGCAGTGCTTACATATATGTATCGTGTTAGTGAAACACGTTAGTGAAGCAAATAATTTAATCTCTGTATTGTATACAGTCTTACTTAAAAAAAAAAATATATATATATATATATATATATATATATATATATATATATATATATATATTTTTTTTTTTTTGAAAGAATAACCAACAACTCCGAGATATTGGTGAATTATTAAAAGGTGTATTATAGAATCACATGACAAGGCGTTTCATGTGATTCTTTAATGCACCTTTTAATAATCCACCATTATCTCATCACAAGTGGAGTGCTGGCCATACAAAGAGTTCCAGCTGTGGTGCACTCCAGTAAAGCATTCTCTTCATGCCTGGGTGCTGTCAAATATACTATAGAAAGTAGTTCCCCAAGATTGATGCACTCCAGGACTTCATAATGCAATTTAGACAAGAACATTTTTTGTCAACGTTTCTCAGAACGGGACCGAAACGTTGACAATAAATTTTCTTTTCTAAACTGCATTATGAAGTCCCGGAGTGCGTCAATCTTGGGGAACTACTATATATAATCTTGAATCAGACACTTGCACTCTGAACCAGTATTCCATAAGTGTGGGTGCAGGGTCAAAGCATTTATGTATAGTTCAAGAGGACCCGCACTCCAGGGTTAGTGAACCAAAAATATTTTTATTTTTCAAACTCGTGCATCCAGCGTTTCAACCCACATTACTGCACACAGTACAGAGAGTGAAATCCCAATGTAAAACCTATAAAGTTTATTATCTTACCAGTGATACGTGGGGTCTGGGTGCTTATGACTCAGACCTACAGCTTGAGGTGGAGGTGTCCAACCAAAGGAGAAAATGGCAGGCACTCACAGAACCCACAAACGGGCTTGTAAAAGAACTGAGAACTTTATGTAGGCCACAAAGTAAATTAATATATAGCCTTAAACATTTGTGCCATCCAGCACTTAATCATAGCCTATTAAATCAAGATTTGTTGGGTATAATGTAGGATTAAAGGCTGAATGTTGTAGAAAATATGAATAGTGGGGTGTAGAGTGGTGTATATTTATGGGTGTGTTGAGTAGGAGTAAACTGCAGAAGAAAGTATGGGGGATAGGGTAACATGTAAGTAGGGTTTAGTTCAGTAGGGTGTAGAGGGGTTTAGGAGACGTGTACAGACTGAGGGTAAGACTGAAGTCAGTATGAAGTGAGTATGGGGCAGGTTGAACTTTGCAGAAATAGAGAATGAGCAGAAGTAGATAACTAGTAGCTGACAGGCTTAGTGAACACAAGAGTGTGGAGTTTAGAACAGAACATGAGAAAATGGAAGAACATGCAATGAATATGCTTTATAATACTATAAGGTTTAGAGCAGTCAAGTGCAGTTGTTGGTGTATGATATCATTATGGAGAAAATAGAGACTTACAAATTAGACTTACGAATTAAAGCAGCGAGCAGCAGTCAGCACCCAGCTATCTGTGATAAGGGATCCCCCGCAGATAAAGTCAGAGTCGTATTTCAGACTGATATGCCAGGGCCATTCCCCTTTCTCGCTGTCCATCCCTCCGACTATCCGATTTAATACGACTGGTCCACCACAGGCTGGAGAGAGGCAAAGAGAGAGATTCTAATCAAACACAGCTGTTATACTCTATAACAATGGCCTTATATATTTCCAGGCAAAAGTCTACTGCTCCAATTCACTCCAGTAACCTATAATGTACAGTATATAGTAGGGGCCAGTTCCAACATTTAGGAATTGATTTTCTGCAGGCATGCCGATTACCAGTTTGCAGATTTCTATACAAAGGTGTAAATGTTTATTATTATCCATGTACAGGTAGCAGCTACTAACCTACATAAGTGAAGCAAATGCTGTATGCATTTTGTACAATAATTAGGAGACCATAGCTTTCCTAGACAGGGGAAAATGCTCCATACACAAGGAACGCACAACACTGATCTACAGTCTCTAAATTTTATGTGATGTTAGGGTACCTTTAAATCCATGGCCAAATCAAAACAGGATATGCAATTGTTTTACTCACAAGAAATAACTGCATTGTGATGCCTCAAATTGGCTTGCATATCAGTCAAGTAGGGGGTAGGAATACTAGTTATTATTATCCAATAACTTGATAGGACCTACGTGTTACAGAGATTGTTCATCCATCACACATAGATTGTCACATCCGCACCACGCAGTTGGGTGAGTTTTATCTTGGACCAATGCACCTGCCTGTATATGCTTGAAGTGTGGGAGAACCTACATATGCATGGAGAGCACATACAAACTTCTTGCAAATAGTGACCTGTCAGTATCAACTTCTAGACCTTAGAGCTGAAGGCATCATCAGTTCTAATCTATGCCCATCTTCATTAGTGCTAATCTTTGTTCCACTATATTAGTGCTAATTGTTGCTCCACTATGCAACAGTCAAAGAGGAACCTACCAAAGAACCAGCATTTTGAATGGTAAAAACCTATACCTTGGTTGATGATCAACAACACAACACACAGGAGTCTCAGCATGCTGTCTTTTTTCATTGGTTTTAGTCTGTGGACTAGTTGACTTCCTTGGACAAAAAATAAACCTTGAAGGCCTGATATATATCTAGAGAAGCAGAGTTGTTCAACTGGTTCCTGCTTCCTGATATGGACCAGAGCCCGAGGTTACTTTATCACTGTGCCCTACGGCTGGGGGGGGTCACAGACTGATGTATGTCATAAAAGAAACAGAAATGATCAAATATTTATAATACTCTAAGTTTTTTTGGTCGAAGGATAATCCTTAGATCGTTGGATTAAAATCCTTCGAATCGTTCGATTCGAATGATTTAATCGTTCGATCGAAGGATTATTCCTTCGATCGTTCGAGCCTGTAAAATACCAGCCAGATGACCATAGCAGTGTTTCCCAGTGGTGGTGCTTGCACTCAATGAGGTTGGTGTCATCAAATCATTTGGATATGGGCTGCCAGTTTTGATCCTAGCAGCTGATGAATCCATGAAATATATGAAAAAGTTTGGGAACTCCTCTTAATTCTTTGAAATTTTGTTTATCATTGGCTGAACTTTCAAAGAAGCAACTTCCTTTTAATATATAACATTCCTTATGGAAACAGTAGTATTTCAGCAGTGACATAAAGTTTATTGGATTAACAGAAAATATACAATATGCATCATAACAAAATGAGACAGGTGCATAAATTTTGGCACCCCTACAGAGATATTACATCAATACTTAGTTGAGCTCCTTTTGCAAATGTAACAGCCTCTAGACGCCTCCTATAGCCTTTGATGAGTTTCTGGATGTATTTTTGACACAGATGTATTTTTCTCTCCAGTTCAGTTAAATTTGATGGCTGCCGAGCATGGACAGTCTGCTTCAAATCATCCCATAGATTTTCCATGAAGTCGGGGGGACTGTGACGGCCATTCCAGAATATTGTTCTTCTCCCTCTGCATAAATGTCTTTATAAATTTCCAAGTGTGTTTAGGGTGATTGTCTTGTTGGAATATCCAACCCCTGCAGCGTAACTTCAACTTTGTGACTGATGCTTGAACATTATCGTGAAGAATTTGTTGATATTGGGTTGAATTCATCCGACCCTCGACTTTAACAAGGGCCCCAGTAGTCCCTGAACTAGTCACACAGCCCCACAGCATGATGGGACCTCCACCAAATGTGACAGTAGGTAGCAGCTGTTTATCTTGGAATGCAGTGTTCCGCCATGCAAATCGCAATATAAATTGTTATATGACCAAATAACTCCATTTTTGTCTCATCAGTCCAAAGCACTTTGGGGTATATTTACCATAAAAAGTATCCCTTTCATAAATCTGCCCCTTAGGGGCCCATTCACCAAGCTCGAGTGAAAGATTCAAAGTAAAAAAAACGTCAAATTTCGAAGTGTTTTTTTGGCTACTTCGACCATCGAATGGGCTACTTCGACCTTCATCTTCGAATTGAAGGATTCGAACTAAAAATCGTTCGACTATTCGATAGTCGAAGTACTGTCTCTTTAAGAAAAACTTTGACCCCCTAGTTCGCCACCTAAAAGCTACCGAACCCAATGTTAGCCTATGGGGAAGGTCCCCATAGGCTTGGCTAAGTTTTTTTGGTCGAAGGATAATCCTTCGATCGTTGGATTGAAATCCTTCGAATCGTTCGATTCGAAGGATTTAATCCTTCGATCGAAGGATTATTCCTTCAATCGTTCGATCCAACTATTTGCACAAAAATCCTTCGACTTTGAATATCGAAGTCGAAGTATTTTAATTCCCAGTCGAATATCGCGGGTTAATTAACCCTCGATATTCGACCCTTGATGAATTTGCCCCTTAGTGTCATCAAGTTTTGGGTACTGCAAACTGAGATTGTGGCTGTAATTTTACTAAAATACCATTTGAGAAAGTGAGAATTTCCTAATATACATTAATAAAACGGTGGCATTGGTGGGTCTCTAAGCACTGTACAAACTAAATGTCATGCTTGCTCTAAATATAGTCTTTGAGGGACACTATAATTAAAACCTATGACAGATGAATTATTGTTGCTGTCACTAGTGATATAATGAGCCATTTAAATTAATTTTCTCTGCCTGTTACTCTAACACACACGCAAATGCTACTGATTTAGAGCTCCGATATCTCTCTACGCTTTACTCTCAATGGACAGTAAAAAAAAAGGACAATGATAGAATAATCACTTTCATCATAGAAAACAAATTGTTTAGTAACTATCACTAAAATATGCAACAAACATAAAACATTGATGGTTCTTGATCACTGTTGGAATTTATTTTTTCAAATTTTATATCTATACCCATAAGACCAGAATGACCAGATGCATTTTGAATTGTGATTAAAACTTAAATTATACATTAAAGGAGTGGTCAATTTAGATATATTGTTGAAACCCCAATATGCACTGTTAGATCTTAAAGATTCACTTCAGTTATCACAGAATGGTTCTTCTGGGAAGATTATAGATGAAATATTGTCTTTTTGCTGGCTGGTTATGGCTGCTACTCGAAAGTCTATTTTTTTGTTTTGGATTAAAGATAAACCCCCTTCTTTGAAAGATGTGATCTCATATTTACATAAGCTATGTATGCAGAAAGCTGTTAAATTTAGGATGGATGATTCTATTCAAAGAAATAAAGTTAAAAACAGATGGTCCCTGTATATTTCATCTCTAGATGTTTCTAAAAAAGATTTTATCCTTAAACTGATGGGACAAGATGATCGCTAATGAACGAATTTGGTAATTTTATATCTTCTTTTCACTCACATAACTATTCATTTGTCATTATTATATGAAAGTGTGTTAAAACTATTTGCACTGACTTCCCATGTCTTAATTACCTTTTTTTTTTTTTAAAAAAAAAGTACTGGTCTTTTTGGTTTTTGTTTTGTTTTGATTTGTTTTTGATTTGGTTTGTTTTTGGTTATTTCATGGTGTAGATTACATGAAAACATTTCTTGAACTTTATTCATATGAATTATTCTTTTATTCCATAATATGATTGTTCATATATTTAATTCATTCTATTTTCATGAAAATTCAATAAAAAGAATTTTAAAAGAAAAGAAAACTTAAATTAGAAACGACTAATGTGTAACAAGAGAATGTCCTGCTTTAAGCAAATTCATTCAATAATGAGTCCTTTGAGTTAATTCATTAGACGTGGGGTTGAGTTATTAAACTGTAACAATTGAAGTCATTTCTTTGTCAACAGAACAGTGTGTGACAAAAAGACTTGAAGATATTAAAATCGTTCCAGACAAGCTGGGAAAATTCCTTCACCATTTTATATAGAATAACAAACCCCCCCAGGCAGGATGGAAATCAAGGCTACGGAATTATCACACAGTCATTGTTATGTCTTCACTTATAAACAACTTTCTATGATGAAATGACCTCAACAGGGGATTATTACGCTTAGACGTGAAGCTTTTGGCAAGGTGAGTCAACACAAGCACTTTACAATATACACAAGGAAACATCTAGGGGCACATTTACCTAGGGTCGAATATCAAGGGTTAATTAACCCTCGATATTCGACTGCCGAATTGAAATGCCTTCGACTTCGAATATCGAAGTCGAAGCATTGAACGCAATTCGTTCAATCGAACCATCAAAGGAATAATCGTTCGATCGAACGATTAAATCCTTCGAATCGAAGGATTTTAATCCATCTATCGAACGAAATTCCTTCGATCAAAAAAACCTTGTAAAGCCTATGGGGACCTTCCCCATAGGCTAACATTGGCCTTGGTAGGTTTTAGGTGGCGAAGTAGGGGGTCGAAGTTTTTTTTAAAGAGACGGTAGCGGTTTAGTCGAGCGGTTTTACTTTGAATCGTTCGATTCGAAGTCGAAGGTCGAAGTAGCCAATTCGATGGTCGAAGTATTTTTCCTCTATTTTCCTCTATTCCTTCACTCGAGCTTAGTGAATGGGCCCCCTAATGTCCCAATAATTGACCAAAGGGTTAGTAGAGCTGGAAAGTCCATTCTCCTCTTGAACACAATGCATCACCTGCTCTGCAGCTCCAACCTAACATCCAAGACTAATGAATTAACTCAAAGCACTCGTTACTAAACGAACTAGCATCACCTGCTCTGCAGCTCCAACAAAAACCTTTGTGCAATGTGTGTATGGGATATACTGTAACTAGAGGTTCAGGGGCCCCAATGCAGATATCCTTCTTTGTCACCCCTAATCTCCATGGCCATCATTGCCAGTTTCTCAATATCACTCTCTCTCTATCCAACCAAACATCTTCCAATGAAGTTAGAATAGTTTATTGTATAGGTCCCTAAAGCCCAGTATGGTTGCAGCCCCTGCACCCCTAGACTTAGATGTAAATATTAAACTCTTAAATAAACTTAAATAAATGCTGTGCCATTTATGACTTCAACTGCCTTGAGCTCCCCATAATTCCAGTTGTGCCAAATCAATTGCCCAACAGCTCTATATGTCTCCTGATTCCAGCTTTGTAGAACTCATCCAATCAATTAAAATGAGGAGCTGACCATCACTGTTGGATGCTTCTGTAAAAAAAATGTTATACACCATAAAATATGTGCTGTGGGCTCTGGGCAAATGCTCCTTTTGCTCATTAATTAAAATGGCCCTGAGTGTGTGTTTCACCACTTCCAGTGCACATATTAAAACAGTATTTAACTCTGATTTACTGGGGACATTAAAAGGGAACCTGTTATGGGAAGCCTAGAGCTACTATCAGGTCCAATGTGGCTTAGCTCCTGGATTTCTCCTCATCAGTAGCTGCATCTGCTCTGCATCCATCAAAAGAAGCAATATAGACACATTGCCAATCTTTAGGAACTGCCCAACACTGCCACAACTGAAGACAGCCAGCCTTTAGACTCTATAGCAGTGATCCCCAAACAGTGGCTCATGAGCAACTTGTTGCTCACCAACCCCTTGGATGTTGATCCTAGTGGCCTTAAAGCAGATGCTTATTTTTTAATTTCAGGCTTGGAAAGTTGTGGCTGCATAAGACCATGTGTTCTGTCAAACAAATGCCCCTGTATGCTACCAGCAGGGACGGAACTAGGGGTAGGCAGAAGAGGCACCTGCCTAGGGTGCAATGAAAGGGGGGCGCTGGGCAGGTACCTGACTTTTGCCTACCCCTAGTCCATGTTTGCTGCTCCTCCCACTCCTCCAGCGCTCCTCCATGCCTCTTTCCCCTCAAGTGCTTTACCCCATCTCCCCAGTCACTTTCCCTGCCTCCCTCCCCTCAGTCATTTTCCCCGCCTCTCACCACCCCCCTCGGCCACTTTGCTCTGCCTCCCTGCCTCCAGCGCTGTAACACTCTCCCCTCCAGCGTTGTGCGCATGTGTGCGCACAATGTTTTCAGGAGCACGCACGTCCGCGCGAGCGATCGTGGAGGGGAGCAAGGAAGAGAGCGTGGAGGGGAGCATGGAGGGGAGCGCGGTGGCCACCTGGGTCGCCTAGGGCGCCCGGTTGGCTTGGCCCGCCACTGGCTACCAGTCCACATAGGAGCTACCAAATAGCCAGTCACAGCCCTTATTTTGCATCCCCAGGGTTTTTTTCATGCTTGTGTTACTCCCCAACTCTTTTTACATATGAATGTGACTCACAGGTAAAAAAGCTTGGGGACCTCTGCTCTACAGGTTACATAGAAAGTAGGGATGCACCGAATCAACTATTTTGGATTCGGCCGAACTCCTGAATCCTTCACGTAAGATTCAACCGAATACCGAACTGAATCTGAATCCTAATTCGCATATGCAAATTAGGTGTGGGAAGGGGAAAACATTTTTTACTTCCTTGTTTTGTGATAAAAAGACATGCGATTTTCCTCCCTGCCTTAATTTCCATTTGTAAATTAGGATTTTGATTCAGTTTGGCCAGGCAGAAGGATTCGGCTGAATCTGAATCCTGCTGAAAAAGGCAGAATCCTGGTCGAATCTGGATTAGGAGCATCCCTAATAGAAAGTTTCCTTAGATTCTAAGACTGGCTTTATGAACCTGCTTAGCTAAATAACAACCTTCATTAGAAACTGGAAACATATCTAATTGATTTACAGATTATACCACGTCAGGTGTTGCTTGACGTGATTCCTGCTGATCATCTTACTGTGCCCTGCAGAACATTGGTAAAGTAGAGTGTATCCTGGGGATTTACATCAAGTCTAGATCAGGTAGTGAAGAACAGGAACCGGTTGGACAGCTCTGCTGCTCTATATAAGTCTTGCCTTGAAGGATGTCTAGCAGAAAGGAACCTTCAATTTCAGAAGAAATCCAATGACAAGGAGGCAAAATGCTAAGATACCTCAGCTTTTTACTGATCTTCATCCACAACCAAGGTAGAAACTGACTGCCTACTAATTTGTTTAGTTTTCTATGTGGCTCTTGGCAGCCCATCTTTGGTCAAGGAAATATGGAGATATTCCATGTCTACCAACGCATTTTCTATTCCTTAGAGAAACGGTATCCAATTATATCCTTGGTGTCTAATAGAACTTTGCTTGTGTTTTTGTGTTTTGAATATGTTGTGCATTCTATGCTCTGGTTGAGGGGCATGGTGAAGATGAATGGTTAAGCTGGATGTTTTAAATAATATAGGGTTCTAGAATCAAATGGGCTGTGCGAAAAAGAGACATCTCTGCCTGTATGGAGAGGTGATTTTGCTTAGCACGAACTTCACACTTTCTCTAAGCATTTTTTAATAGTTTTGAGATGAGTAAATGTTTCTTTAGTTGCAGCTTTCATTTGCAGTGAGTAGCCTTTACGTTAGGATGCAGATAATTGCATTATGTATATAATTACACTGTCTACTTCTACCCTTTCTCCTCATACAGTTTCAATAGTTGCAAAGACGACATCAGGTAAGATGAAACTATTTTATTTGATAAGATAAAATCTTAAAAACATACACTGTAGATACTAGCAGCCATTTCATCTTGAGATGCCTCTGTTATGCTACTAAGCCTAGGAAAGTATTATTGATGTCTACAACCTCTTGCAGCTTAACCTCAATGCCTTACATATGAATGTAGGACTCATAGGTAGAGATGGTGTTAGATGAATTTAATACAAGACTTCAGGCATCTGCCTCCATGTCCAGGTGATGAGTACAAAGTTCTTATGTGAGTTTACATTAGCTGGGGGTCTAGGAACAGCTTGTGACTCCAAGAAGTATATGAAGTGTAGCCAAGGGTTGTTTAGTTGGGTGTTTGTACGGCTGCTATGCATTTTTTAAGCCTTCTAGTTAACGGAGAGTCTGCTCTTTGCTTTACTACCTTAGATCTTACCAAGGAAAAGGCAAGAATATCTGTTTGCCATAAGAGTGGTACAGTTACTATCTAGCATAGGAGCTATTATTATTAGAATTTTTGAATGACATCACAGAGAATTGTTTAGAACTTAAAGGTACCATTACCACTCCTACCATTGTAAGAACTAGCTGACTTTATTTGGGAACATAACCTTTCACTTGTAGTGATGGACTGTTCTCTTGTATCCCTACAAGTTAGTAAATATTGCTGTGCCTTGATGGGTCCTCTTACCCTTCCTCTCTGTCTCCGCAGCCTGTGGTGTACCAGTGGTATCAGATCGCATTGTTGGGGGGACGGATAGTAAGAAGGGAGAATGGCCATGGCAGATAAGCCTGACCTACAAAAATTATTTTCTCTGCGGGGGATCCCTTATTGCAGACAGTTGGGTGTTGACTGCCGCTCACTGCTTTGATTCGTAAGTAGTCATTCTCTATCCACTCAAAGTCAGCAGCTTGCTTAATCCACTGCTCTTCAACTCTGCTTTTCTACATTCTGATCATTCTCTGATCTGCATCCTCCTCAATACCTACTCTGTACCCTACTCAATATCTGCTCAGCACCCTACTCAATACTTGCTCTGCACCCTACTCAATAACTGCTCTGCATCCTACTCAATACTAACTCTGCACCCTACTCAATAACTGCTCTGGACCCTACTCAATTCCTGCTCTGCATCCTACTCCATACCTGCTCTGCATCCTACTCAATACCTACTCTGTACCCTACTTAATATCTGCTCTGCACCCTACTCAATATCTGCTCTGAACCCTACTCAATACCTGCTCTGCACCCAACTCAATACCTGCTCTGCACCTTACTCAATAACTGCTCTACATCCTTCTCAATAACTACTCTGTATCCTACTCAATATCTGCTCTGCACCCTACTCAATATCTGCGCTGCACCCTACTGAATAACTGCTCTGCATCCTACTCAATACCTACTCTGTACCATACTCAATATCTTCTCTGCACCCTACTCAATAACTGCTCTGCATCCTACTCAATAGCTGCTCTGTACTGTATTCAATGCCTGATCTATGCCCTACTCAATACCTGCTCTGCACCCTACTCAATAACTGCTCTGCATCCGACTCAATACCTGCTCTGTACTGTATTCAACACCTGATCTACACCCTACTCAATACCTGCTCTGCACCCTACACAATGCTTGTTCTGCATCCTACTCAATAACTGCTCTGAATCCTACTCAATACTTGCTCTGTACTGTATTCAATGCCTGATTTACGCCCTACTCAATACCTGCTCTGCACCCTACTCAATACTTGCTCTGCACCCTACTCAATAACTGCTCTGGACCCTACTCAATTCCTGCTCTGCATCCTACTCCATACATGCTCTGCATCCTACTCAATACCTACTCTGTACCCTACTTAATATCTGCTCTGCACCCTACTCAATATCTGCTCTGCACCCTACTCAATACCTACTCTGCACCCTACTCAATACCTGCTCTGCACCCAACTCAATACCTGCTCTGCACCTTACTCAATAACTGCTCTACATCCTTCTCAATACCTACTCTGTATCCTACTCAATATCTGCTCTGCACCCTACTCAATATCTGCACTGCACCCTACTGAATAACTGCTCTGCATCCTACTCAATACCTACTCTGTACCCTACTCAATATCTTCTCTGCACCCTACTCAATAACTGCTCTGCATCCTACTCAATAGCTGCTCTGTACTGTATTCAATGCCTGATCTATGCCCTACTCAATACCTGCTCTGCACCCTACTCAATAACTGCTCTGCATCCGACTCAATACCTGCTCTGTACTGTATTCAATACCTGATCTACACCCTACTCAATACCTGCTCTGCACCCTACTCAATGCTTGCTCTGCATCCTACTCAATAACTGCTCTGAATCCTACTCAATACTAACTCTTCGCCCTACTCAATAACTGCCCTGGACCCTACTCAATTCCTGCTCTGCATCCTACTCCATACCTGCTCTGCATCCTACTCAATACCTACTCTGTACCCTACTTAATATCTGCTCTGTACCCTACTCAATATCTGCTCTGCACCCTACTCAATACCTACTCTGCACCCTACTCAATACCTGCTCTGCACCCTACTCAATATCTGCTCTGCACCCTACTCAATACCTACTCTGCACCCTACTCAATACCTACTCTGCATCCTACTCAATAACTGCTCTGAATCCTACTCAATACTAACTCTTCGCCCTACTCAATAACTGCCCTGGACCCTACTCAATTCCTGCTCTGCATCCTACTCCATACCTGCTCTGCATCCTACTCAATACCTACTCTGTACCCTACTTAATATCTGCTCTGTACCCTACTCAATATCTGCTCTGCACCCTACTCAATACCTACTCTGCACCCTACTCAATACCTGCTCTGCACCCTACTCAATAACTGCTCTGCATCCTACTCAATACCTGCTCTGTAATGTATTCAATACCTGATCTACACCCTACTCAATACCTGCTCTGCACCCTACTCAGTACCTGCTTTGCACCCTACTCAATACTTGCTCTGCACCCTACTTAATAACTGCTCTGTACCCTACTTAATATCTACTCTGCACTCTACTCAATAACTGCTCTGGACCCTACTCAATTCCTGCTCTGCATCCTACTCATTATTTGCTCTGTAGCACATTCATTACTGCTATACACTCTACTTACCATTCTGTGTACTACACATTTTATTCCCTGCATTTAGTTCATCGCAGCTCTGATTCCTATGTCCTACACATCTCCTCTGAATTCTACTCATGTGCTTACTGCTCTTTTACTATTCTGATAGCTTGTAACTTACTTAATCACTGTGTCCTACCCCAGATTATTATTATGCACCACATTGTCTCAAATGTCCTACCCCATACTCACCTACTTGTATACACACACTGCTTTGCACCCAGCTGTCTTATCACTTTGGACTCAACTCTGCATTAGGGTGAAGAGGATTTCACAATAATAACTTAATGTTCTCTGCTGTACAATGCTATGCATTTAACTATTTCCTGCTCTTCACCCCTTCTCATATTATATATTTAGTTACAATATCCTCATCGACCAAATGAGGTCGGCTCTGTTTATTCTATGCGTCTCATTTACTTATATGCAATTTGTTAACTCTGCTCCAGTGGGAATCTATCTCACAAGAGACAACTTCATTTTTCCTCACTGGAAAAGGCTGTTCTCTAACTGCATCTACCAATTGATATCATACTGTTATTGCTCACAAGAAATCCCTTTCATCTGGGTCATTGGTTTGTCTGTAGGTTGGAGGTCTCATACTATAATGTCTATCTTGGGGCTTATCAGCTGTCTGCCCTTGGCAATTCTACAGTAACCAGAGGAGTGAAAAGGATAATAAAGCACCCAGATTTCCAGTACGAAGGATCCAGTGGGGACATTGCTCTAATTGAACTGGAGAAACCCGTCACCTTTACCCCTTACATCTTGCCTGTCTGTCTTCCTTCCCACAATGTTCAGTTTGCAGCAGGGTCTATGTGCTGGGTGACTGGATGGGGAAATATTCAAGCGGGAGGTAAGTTGGGTTTTAAGGATGTGTGGGATGGATGATAAATGCATGAATGAAAGCAAATTATTATCGGGCCAACTATACTTGTGCATTAAAAGAATAGTGCTTAAAGGATAAGTAAACCTTTAAAATAAGTGAATATAAAATTGATGAGGTGCTATACTAAGCACAGTAGATACAATTATATGTTATCTACACAGTCGCACAGGATACACAGTAGATAACAGATAAGCTCTGAAGAATCCCATTGTACACTACAGAGCTTATCTGTGTATCTTGTGCTTTTTCTTCTTTTCAGCTTTGAATGGCTGCCCCCATGGCTACACAGCAGCTTGTTTATATAAACTATAGTAGTACTTATCTGTTATCTACTGTGTATCCTGTGCTTGAATGGCTGCCCCCATGGCTACACAGCAGCTTGTTTATATAAACTATAGTAGTACTTATCTGTTATCTACTGTGTATCCTGTGCTTGAATGGCTGCCCCCATGGCTACACAGCAGCCTGTTTATATAAACTATAGTAGTACTTATCTGTTATCTACTGTGTATCCTGTGCTTGAATGGCTGCCCCCATGGCTACACAGCAGCTTGTTTATATAAACTATAGTAGTACTTATCTGTTATCTACTGTGTATCCTGTGCTTGAATGGCTGTCCCCATGACTACACAGCAGCTTGTTTATATAAACTATGGTAGTACTTATCTGTTATCTACTGTGTATCCTGTGCTTGAATGGCTGCCCCCATGGCTACACAGCAGCTTGTTTATATAAACTATAGTAGTACTTATCTGTTATCTACTGTGTATCCTGTGCTTGAATGGCTGCCCCCATGGCATTGTTTATATAAACTATAGTTGTTTTTCTGAAGTTTACACACCAGTTGTGCCAGTGCAGCAAAACAGTACATTATATTTTCATTACTTTAGGATTCTTTTATTTTTTTTTGGTGTTACTGTTCCTTTAAAACTGGAGAGCTGTTGAATAAAAAGCTAAACAACTCAAAAACCAGAAATGATAAAAAAATAAAAAAACTGTTGCAAATTGTCTGAAAACATCACTTTCTACATCATACTAAAAGATAACTCAAAGTTGAACAACCCCTTTAATTATCCTATTTAATTTTTTTTTTGTTTTACTTTCATGGCAGCCCCTTTAAGCAGCCCCAAAACCCTTCAGAAGGCAGAAGTGGGTATGATAGACAGGTCAAGCTGTGAGACAATGTACAAATCCAGCTTGGGCTACAGCACTGGGGTTGACCTCATTCAGAAGGACATGGTGTGTGCTGGTTACAAGGAGGGACAGGTCGATGCCTGCCAGGTACAGTAGGACTACAGGCTCCTTCTTTCCTTTTCATTCTTCAATTCCTCCTTCACCGCCTCCCCTCAATTTAATGAGTTGGACGAGCATTGTGTATATATTTACTGCCACAGAACTAAAACAACCCCATATCCATTCAGCTTTTAAAGGAAACATTTTGGGGCCGATTCACTAACTTAGAGTGAAGGATTCAAAGTAAAAAAACTTCGAATTTCGAAGTGTTTTGTGGGCTACTTCGACCATCGAATGGGCTACTACGACCTTCGACTATGACTACGAATCAAACTATTCGAACTAAAAATCGTTCGACTATTCAACCATTCGATAGTCGAAGTACTGTCTCTTTAAGAAAAAACTTCGACCCCCTAGTTCGCCATCTAAAAGCTACCGAACTCAATGTTAGCCTATGGGCAAGGTCCCCATAGGCTTTTCTACGTTTTTTTGATCGAAGGATATTCCTTAGATCGTTGAATTAAAATCCTTCGAATCGTTCGATCGCACTATTTGCGCTAAAGCCTTCGACTTCGATATTCAAAGTCAAAGGATTTTAATTCCCAGTCGAATGTCGAGGGTTAATTAACCCTCGATATTCGACCCTTTGTGAATCGGCCCCTTTGTGTTAAAAATAAGAATGTACCAGTGCATTATACTCATTTAGATATAGAAGAATTGTGCTTAAAAAAGTAGTGTTTCAGGCTGATTTATTGAATATTCCTGCAAAACCCCTAATAATCCCTCCCTTCTCTTCCACTTGCTGCTCCCTGAATTCCCAGGCTGTGCACTCAGCTCACTGCACTGTAGGACAGGAACCAATCAGCAGCTAGCAGGACCTGATAGGGAACTGAAGCCTGTCTGTGCTTGTGTGACTGCAGGGCTGTGATTGGCTGTCCCTCTCCTACTGTGCTTCTGGCAGGGACTGTTAGGACACGCCCACCCCTCATTTGAAACACAGACAGGGACCAGAGAACATCTATAGGGAGCTCCAATAAAGGGGCTATTTTTATAGATAATATACATTTTTAGCACCATGTAAAAGCAACACCGTATATTACTCATAACTGCCTACAAAATTAGTTTTTTTTCATTTATCCTACATGTCTCCTTTAAATACACTTTGTCCTGGGATATCTATCTCAAACCAATAAGCATTATATTATGATGCTCAGCATGTGCCATCCTGAATCAGTTGGCAAAACCTGAATGGAACTTGTGGTTATGGATTCAAACATGTTTGTGTCTTTATAGGGAGACTCAGGTGGACCTCTTGTATTCAATGTCAACAATGTCTGGCTTCAGCTCGGTATTGTGAGCTGGGGTTACGGCTGTGCAGAACCAGATAGACCTGGTGTCTATACCAACATTCAGTTTTACCAGGACTGGCTGAAAACCAATGTGCCTTTACTTATGTTCAGCGAAGGAGGACCAAGCGTTGGATCAAGCGGTGTTGCCAGTACAACAATGTCCGAAACTGAATCCATGACCATGAGCAACAGCATTGCTTTTAGCCTCATCCCCTCTACCATCTCCACTGTGTTGGGCGTAAATGAAACTAAGACCATAGATAATGAGGCCCAAATCCATTCATGCTCCCTGTTCACCGTAGCGCTAAACTTCTTCATTTATTTATCTATTCGATTCTTTGCGTAAATAATTCTAAAATGTGCCTCAACAAGGTCCGTAGATCACCAGTTTAATAACTAACACCTGGCTGTTTGGTGTGGGGTTCCTAGACCTGGGGACTAACACATTTTCAATTGCTCATTATAATTCCTGATTCATGGCTGTTTATGTTGGAGAAACGTTCATCTCTGATGGCTTTCACCGGCTCCTGCTATTAAGGTGCTGGCACACGGGGAGATTTAGTCGCCTGTGATAAATCTTCGCTACTCTGGGCGACTAATCTCTCCAAAATGCCTTCCCACGGGCAAGAATGAATAACCGGTGGAATGGCATAAACATTGCTTTGGTTTTCCGATGCCGCCCGTAGTTGCCTCACAACTTAGTGAGGGGCTAATTTCTCCCATTTCGCTTTGCTTCCAACGCTGGTGACGATTCCGACGCACATCAAAGGGCACCTTTAATTTGTAAAAATTTGAAAACTTTATATAATTTGAAAAAATTTCACAGCAATTTTTGCAATAAATTTGCACCATTGTAAACCTTTAAAATAATTGAATGCAAAATTGATGAGGGGGCTATTGTAAGCACTTTTGTCATTTACATTCATTATTTATTTATTTTTTATTCCAAGATATTAAGGGATACATGTACTGTTAATGTGAATGAATTTTGTTACAACAGCGCCACCTGCTGGTCATTTTCCCACCAGTCTGACCAGCAAGTAGTCAAGGAAGTTGTCAGGAGAAAGAAAGAGGCTGATGTTCTTCTGCTTAGGAAAGATGTGAGAAAGGTTTTTAATTTTTTCCCCTAAGCAGAAGAATCTCAGGGCAGACTCTCTCTTTTGACTTTGCTGAAATTTGCAAAAAGAATTCGCAAAACATTGAAAAATTTGGGCAGCAATTTCTTTTTCTTGTGCAACAATTTTTTTCTCACTCCAAAGTCAATGGACATATTTCTTGTAGCGGATTTTTTTTATCTCAGCAACTTTTTTGTCGAAATGCAATTTTTTCGCAAATCCAAATGCATGAAAGTCAATGGATGTTTTTTCTTATGGTGACTTTTTTGTCTCAACGACAATTTTTTTTTTATGCAGAAAAATTTTTTGCGGCAGATTTTTGTCGCAGTTTCCTGAAACAATTTGCAGATGGCTCATCGCTACTGTAAACCTGTTATCCATAAAGCTCCAAATTACGGGAAGGCCATCTTCCATATCATCTATCATACTTATACAGTATCTTGTATTTCATCCCAACTGAGGTCCTTATTAAAGGCAAAACAAGCCTATTGGGGTTACTTAATGTTTAAATAATGTTTTAAAAGACTTAAGGTATGAAGATCCAAATTACAGAAAGATTGGTCATCCAGAAAACCCCAGGTCCCGAGCATTCTGGATACAGAAGCCCAATACTTTTAATGCATATAGCAACCCTGCAACCCTTGACTTGCAACATTTTTAGCCTAAATAACTAGTGATGGGCGAATTTGTCCCGAAACGTGAATTTCGACAGCCGCGTCAATCCTGACACTTGCGTCAATTTTGACGCCGGTGTTAAAGTCAATGGGTGTCCGAATAATGTTGACATGCAATGGTTTTGACGCAAGCAACTTTCCGACGAGCGTCCAAAATTTTTTGACGGTGAATTTTCGCCAGGGGTGAAACGCGAAGGTTCGCCTCAAATTAGTGCCTATTAATAACTATTGGACTATACACTATACAGGCACCTTGTATAGGCACATACAGACCAAAAAATTTATACATATATGTTGCTCCTTTTCTGGATTATAACGAGCATTAAAAATAAAATATTAATACTTCCATTTTGTTATATAGTCTGTTCATTTCTAATTTCAGCATGGCTGTAAAATGTGTCACTTCTCATGTTAAGTGGACAGTTACCTGTATGAGATTCTGAGATTTAAATTGTTTGAAGATCCAACAATGTTTGTAAATTCAAAGGATTCTGTTATGATTTTTACGATGTTTTTATTTCTAAATGACACTGTTTACACTGCAAATAATTCACTCTACAATATAAAATGTCATTCCTGAACCAACAAGTGTATTTAGTTGTAATATTGGTGTGTAGGTGCTTCTGTAGGAAGATAATGCTTAATTTCAGAATGGTATACATACAAATAAATGGGTTTAGAATGGATATTGTTAATGAAAAATGATTTTTCTAATATTCCCTCGACTGGCCAAAGAAATAAAATGCAGCATTGCAGAAGAACAGTGACTCTGTGACAGACGGACAAGGGGAAGTTGAGCAGAGAACCTCTTGTATTTGTCTCTGACACACAGAACATGTCCAACACCCCTCAGCAATACAATATGCCATTTGCTTTGGCAGATATAGGCCTACGTTTCTGGGACAATATGCCCTTTAAATGTCAGATCAGTCACATTGTTTTAAAGGAACAGTAATACCGAAAAATTAAAGTGTTTTAAAGGAATGACAATATAATATACGGTTTCCCTGCACTGGTAAAACTGGTGTTTTGCTTCAGAAACTCTACTATAGTTTATATAAACAAGCTGCTGTGTAGCCATGGGGGCAGACATCCAAGCACAGGATACACAGTAGATAACAGATAAGTACTACTATAGTTTATATAAACAAGCTGCTGTGTAGCCATGGGGGCAGCCATTCAAGCACAGGATACACAGTAGATAACAGATAAGTACTACTATAGTTTATATAAACAAGCTGCTGTGTAGCCATGGGGGCAGCCATTCAAGCACAGGATACACAGTAGATAACAGATAAGTACTACTATAGTTTATATAAACAAGCTGCTGTGTAGCCATGGGGGCAGCCATTCAAGCACAGGATACACAGTAGATAACAGATAAGTACTACTATAGTTTATATAAACAAGCTGCTGTGTAGCCATGGGGGCAGCCATTCAAGCACAGGATACACAGTAGATAACAGATAAGTACTACTATAGTTTATATAAACAAGCTGCTGTGTAGCCATGGGGGCAGCCATTCAAGCACAGGATACACAGTAGATAACAGATACGTACTACTATAGTTTATATAAACAAGCTGCTGTGTAGCCATGGGGGCAGCCATTCAAGCACAGGATACACAGTAGATAACAGATAAGTACTACTATAGTTTATATAAACAAGCTGCTGTGTAGTCATGGGGGTAGCCATTCAAGCACAGGATACACAGTAGATAACAGATAAGTACTACTATAGTTTATATAAACAAGCTGCTGTGTAGCCATGGGGGCAGCCATTCAAGCACAGGATACACAGTAGATAACAGATAAGTACTACTATAGTTTATATAAACAAGCTGCTGTGTAGCCATGGGGGCAGCCATTCAAGCACAGGATACACAGTAGATAACAGATAAGTACTACTATAGTTTATATAAACAAGCTGCTGTTTAGCCATGGGGGCAGCCATTCAAGCACAGGATACACAGTAGATAACAGATAAGTACTACTATAGTTTATATAAACAAGCTGCTGTGTAGCCATGGGGGCAGCCATTCAAGCACAGGATACACAGTAGATAACAGATAAGTACTACTATAGTTTATATAAACAAGCTGCTGTGTAGCCATGGGGGCAGCCATTCAAGCACAGGATACACAGTAGATAACAGATAAGTACTACTATAGTTTTATAATTGTTTGGTGTAAGTGTTCCTTTAATGAAGCCAGGGGGCATAGTAGGTAAGTATACTCACTGTGTGAGTTAAATGGCCACTTTTAAAAGTCACAGTCTCTTCTATGGAACTGTTAAGATACCCCCCAATTGTACATAATTGATTTTATGCAGAAAAGCTGTCAAAGATTGGAATAATACAACGGGTAAGATAAGTGGTGTCCAGGCTGCATCCATTCAGCTATTGCTGCACTACAAAAAGACTCATTAACTTACCTGTATGTTTTTGGAGGAAACCAACTCTTTGCAGATAGTGACCTGCCTGGAATTGAACCTAGAACACCAGTGCTGACCAATCAACAGGTCAACAGGTTTCTGTTCCCATTCCCATTAGTCTCCTTCCATCCATCTTTTACTCTCATAACTTTACCTTCTTCTCCCATACCACTCCCTTTTCCACCCAACTTCAACAGTCACTTTCCTTTATACTAAGAGTTTTGATTTTTTTTGTGTCCCCCCTTCTAGTCGCCCATCTTCTCCATCTCCATCACTCTCTTGTAGTGATGTCATCAGGCTGCTAATGATCCACTCCAGGCAATGCTAAAACCTTATTTCATGTTTCCATTTAGTGTTAAGAGGGATTTGAAGGTTTAAAAAAACAAGGACTGGATAGTTATCTCCCTAATTAGTCAACATCTCTATAGTTTATTGATCCTGGTTGTGTGCTCACATACTCATGGGAATATGATTTTTACTGCATTTTCAGCAAAAATATACAAGAGGGGCGTAAGATGACAGTTTTACCAAAAACAATTCACAATGTGTGTAAAGATGGGAGGGATAAGGACCTGGAAAGATGAATTATTTCAGTAGGGGACCTCTTTTCCAGCTCCAGTGATTATACAAATTATTTGGGTGATGAGGTTAAACAATGGGCCACAACTAGGGTTGACACCTTTCTGGCTGAATTTTACTAGCACGAGTGGATAGATGTGTGGCGATGACATCACAGGGATAAATTGGTGATGTCACAGGGCAGAGAATGGGTGAATAAAGATGGGAAAAAGTAGATCAATTGAGGGTCAGAAGATTTACATGGTTGGAATAGGGATGGAAACCTTCAGTGTCAGAGAACAAAACATTTCAGAGAGAAGATGAAGGGATGAGTAATTAAACATTTACCAATGAGTGCAGCACCCTTCCAATACATTTGTAATACTGGTTCTGGCTCTACCTGTTGATTTACCAGCAAGACTGGTCGAATACCAATTGGTGGAAACCCTAGTCACTACTGTAGGACCAAGAATTATATTGAGGGGCTGGCGAGTTAATGTTATGCCCCTGCCTTAGCACAAAATGGTAATTTGGGATTTGGGGCTTGTGAGCATAATGAACAACTAAAGACTACTTGAGATGTTGGGAGAATAGGTGCCCAAATCTTGTGATACCCCCCTTTTTTCACTCATGCAAACCAGTTCAGGCAAGATAACCAGGTGTCGTGGAACATAACACAATAAAGAACTACATTAAAACTTCACCTTTAATCATAATTGTTAAAAACACATAAAACACTGGGCCATGCCCACACAGCAAACCACACACAAGTGTAACCAGACTCACTGTTACACAACAATGTAAACCGTGCCTTAAAAAACAAAGATAAAAAACTAGCTACTGGGTGGAGGGTGCCAGTAAGGAATAACCGCTGAGTCCTGCGGATTATTCAGGTGGACATACACCATTCAATTGCTAAAGTATGGTAGCCAATAGTCAAAGCACCCTCCCTTCTCAAGTCCGTTCCCTTGTGCCAAATTCTACCTGTCTACGTGGGGAATGGATGGGAGCTAAGTCCCCCACTGTCCACCTTTGCTGCCCTACGCATTTCACTGTAGACACAACTTCTTCAGGGGCACCTGCCAATCTTCTATTCCTAGAAGGCTCCATTTGTGAGAACTTAAGTAGAAGTCATTGGTTCATATGGTTACAGTGATTACAACCAGGAGTTTTATCAGGATACTTATGGGCAGCAGTGGAAGTAGGCAAGGTCATATTCCTCAGACAGAACACACATATACACACACTCTTAAATATATATTTCATATATATATATATATATATATATATATATATATATATATATATATATATATATATATATATATATATATATATATATATATATATATATATATATATATATATATATATTTGTGCTTGTGGAATGCTGCCTGTAATTTTTATAGGCAGTGTTTCTTCATTACGCTGTATATACCTTAGCTTTTGCTTTATTGCTATGTTACAGTTGGTATTGAAATGGTATGCACTGGTAGAGTTATGGTATTTCAAGTATTGCTGAACCTTGTGTTCTGGATATTGGGATTTGGAGAGAGTATTATGGGCAAAAGTTAGCAATTAACTGGAGCACAAATCTTGGATTTGAGCTCTTTTTTTTTTCTTTCCTGCCACTTGTTTACTCTCAAATAACCATGCACATAGTTGAATAAGAGTCCAGAACAAAGTGTACAGGAACTGCATCTGTTTTAGTATTTGCAACATTATTAGTTTTATGGTGTCACTAGATCCACAGGACACTTGGCAATAAGATCAAACTTCATAAGTGCCCAATTTCTGTTCTTTTAAATTATGGCCATGCTATAGATTAGGTAGGGTAAAGCTAGTGTTTTTTATTAATCCAGACCAGCAATACTGGAAAAATCTCTTCACCTAAGCCCTCACCGCCTTCCTTGTGCCTTAGGAAATGACTTGTGCCCTAAGGTCATTCTACTTCTATACTAGACTTCTATTTGCTGCCTCTTAGCTTTCTTAGAATTATTACAAAGTGACAACAATGTAGTGAAAGCTTCTAACTGTAACAGTAAGGGAGAACCAGACCACACGTTGAACAATAAGAACACCTACACCTCAACCAGCTGCCTTTTTCTTTATGTATTTATTGTTCATTTTATCAACAGACTTGCACTAGAAACAAGATGCCCCTCTACCCTGCACTACTCACTGAGATAGCATTTTGTAGGCAGTGATCTCATGACTTCTTCCCCATATGCCTAATTGTCCCTCTCCTAGGCTGGTATTCTATTTGACAAAATGTGGCAACCCTAATTGTAGCCTTAGCTGGAGCCACACCTGGAACCCCAATACTTCAAGGCAGGATTGCAAACCATAACACCACCATTCTGCAACTAGTATGTATGAGTATTTGAATAACATTAGCAGTTTTCCACTCTCTTGGTTTCCTGGTAGATTAAGTAAAGTGTTCTGAGAAGATGAGCTTCTTTGATAGCTTGGGGTACTGGGCTTTTGTTAATCCTCAGGTGATCTATTATCTTTCCAACTTTCAACTTTTTAAAAAAAAAAAAAAAGGCTCAAAGGAGTCTAGTGTACAGGTAAATACATCCATTTTAATATTTGTAACTAACTAGTAGTAATAAGGCAAAAGCTATACTTGAAAACATCCCCCCTCATCTGAGCAGCTTTTTCAGCTTCTTCATTTCAATTGAAGAAGACACGTGGTATAACATTTTCAAGCTTGCTCAACAAGCTCAGTTGCTTTGGACTTTTCACTACTACATAACTATAGAACTATGCTATGAGCTATAGCAGGGTGACAGTTACCCCAATGTTTCTATATATCTGTAACCTTGTTATGAGCTAAGGGGGCCCAGTCTGAAGTGCAATTAGGGGGAGATTTGGGGTGAGTGTTTATTTGTGTCCTGGGTACCCCTGGAACTATAGCAGGGTGACTGTTACCCCAATGTTTCTATATATCTGTAACCTTGTTATGAGCTAAGGGGACCTAGCCTGAAGGCCAGTTAGGGGGAGATTTGGGGTGAGTGCTTATTTGTACCCTGGGTACCCCTGGAACTATAGCAGGGTGACACCCCAATGTTTCTATATATCTGTAACTTTGTTATGAGCTAAGGGAGCCCAGTCTGAAGGTCAGTTAGGGAGAGATTTGGGGTGAGTGCTTATTTGTACCCTGGGTAACGCTGGAACTATAGCGGGGTGACTGTGTCTGTAACCTTGTTATGAGTGGAGTCAAACAGCTTTTTAGCAAGACTTTATTGAACTTGGCCTCCTAGGACCTACCAGAAAACCTTACACCCCGGCCCCAATCTCACAGGTTTATATAGATCTATGATGGAAATAAAAATAAACTGATAGGAACTGTGCTAAGCTGAGGCCCACTAGAAATCCTCTTATACTCAGATAGGTCAGTCTGACCCTGCACCAACCTTTGTCAGTAGTGTTTTTGATGGACACAATTCTGCCAAATGTTTGCACTTTGCCATGCCATAAGAGCCATTCTCTTCTGGTGAACTGTGGTGAACTCTTTGTTTACCACTTGATAATTATGCCTCTTTGAAGTGGCTGCCATGATGAGACCAATGATAGTCCACTTATTCTAATTATGTGTATGTAACTCACAAAGAAGATGGTGGGAATGACCACCATATGACCTGCATATGACCACATATTGGCAAAAATGGCTGCAGTGGAGTCTTGTATTGTAGATTACATGGTGAATAACTGTCCCATAATGTCCCATCAACTGCTCTAATTAGTAGACAATAGAACGGTCTTTGTTATGTTGATTTTGAGGATCAACAAAATCCTGTGTCCCTTGCCTTCTCATGTGATCTTCTATATCTGAAGTTAAGACAAGAGCAACCAGATTCAAGTGCAATTTAACACCCAAAATCAGGAGTAATTGGTTTTATACCACCTTCTTGTTTCTTTACACTTGAATTCTTTCCATTGACTTGAATAGGTTTGGTAATTTAAAATCCAGGAGCTTGTGCAGTTGAAGCCAGGACCAGATTGGCTTCAAATCTGCATGGCCCTGGTTGGCCAACACCATCAGAGATCCAGGGAAAGGGTGTCAAACAACCATACATGGTGACCACAAACTCCTGCTCTGTCTTTGCTCATGATGTAAAGAGAAGTAGAACCATGCTGAGTTGCATAGGTGGTCAGTTTGGCAGCAGAGAGAGATGCCAAAGTGGTCCTGTCTACTATTAAATAAATTTGTTTTATCCAATTATAGAAACGTACCCCCTGCCACCTCCCATTGACTTAAATAGAGACCTAATATCCACAACATGGTACCAAAATCCACATTTCACCTACTCAGATGAACTGTTTCATCAGACCCGCAACTGCTTTATTTGAAAATTGGCCACCATAAAACATAATATTGTCATCACAGACTGTAAGTGACATCATCATGAACTCAGCAGTGATGTCCTTATAAACCCAGAACTGCCATTGTCTGAGGGCAGGAGAAGGTGACATGGGAGGAAGTGAAATCTACTTTGAGACCCAACCCAATGACACACAAACCCATAGCCATGTACAATTCAACTCTCCAAATAAACACTGTGAGACTTAGAGCATAAGTGAATTGTTTGTAGCAGGAAATAAATGTTGGGGTGAGTGAAATCAATATCACAAAAATATCCTCTTTCACCCCTAACAGTTTTCACAACCAGTTACTTATGCCTCCAGTCTAGCAGTCAGACTATGAACAAGTTCTTTGTAGAAGGATATTTGAAGTATAAGAAGATCTCAATAAGCTTGCAATTTGCATTGGGGATTATCAATTTGAAGAGGCGTTAGAGCTGATGCCAAGATCTTTAACAGCTGAAAACAGTCCATCACATTGTGCCAAAATGACAAACTCCGTCTTTAGTTTTGACTCTTGAAAACAACGTGGAAGAAGTCAGCCTTGTGTGCTTCTCAGGTCTGTCAATCATCTGTGTTATATATTTAATATCCAGAAGAGAAAAGAAAGGGAAAAACACTGCTTTTAGTGCATTTCTAGGGTGCTCAGAATTCAATCTTCTTTAAATATTTACAATTTTAGCACTGGGTTTATGAACCATCTCACAAAAAAAAAAGGAAAAATTATAACGACTAGTGATTTAAAGAAACACTCGCTGCATCCTGCTACTGTAAATGTTTCTTTTGAAGATAAGCATCTCCCGATCATTAAGTGATGTCATAGTATGACCAACTGCCCGAGGGCTGCAAATCACAGGGTGTCAGATAAAGAAGTGAAGTTACTAAAACCAGTCTGTCAGCCTCTTGCAGAACCTGATGGGACAACTCTTCCTTTAGCAGGGAAGTAATGCATGAATGACAATAGCAGGATCAAGTGATTACATGGCCAATAAGTGGGGTATATCATATATATTTATGAGTACACTAGTCATAATCTGGCCATATATAGAAAGATTACATGGTTAGGTTGTAGCTAATCCAATATTTGACTTTTTTGGGTAACATCATAACGCCCAATACGCATGTCCATTGAACAAAGGGATTACACAGTGTGAAGGCAAGGTGCAAAAATATTGAGGATTGTGCCTGTTTTTTGTAATTTTTGCCGTTGTAAATGACCCCTCATGTGTGCTTCATGTCTAAGATACTCAAATTTGGGATAACCAAGTAGACCAGTCTGATAATTTCTGACTACTGAATAGGCAAACCATTTACTCAGCATGTGGGGCCTTCATTTCATTATGTGGATAGCATGAAATATAAAATATGGTTATTGGGTAACCTTGGAGTTTTAACTCCCCATTCTTGTCCACTGGATTTTTTTAAATTGGTCAACAGTGACCAACTTTTTCTTTGATCCAGTTAAATTCAATTCAGCTGCTCTGTCCCTGGGAGCTCAAATGTGCTTCAACGTTAGGTACCAGATTTCATACCCTGGAAGCTCCATCTTGGTTTGCTTGCACATAGGAGCTCAAAGTACTCGAGCCAGAGTTTGACTTGAAGGCTGTCTTAGTACAAATTACATAAAATTAAAAGATTAAAGATGAAAACGTTCCTGAGACCTAAAACCAGCCCAGATTAGGTAGGAACGAGTAGGAACCAGTTGGGCAGCTCTGATGCTCTGTATAAAGCTAGCCTCGCTAGGGGGTTCTGCACAGAGAAATCTGTCAGCCCTTAGTGTAATCCCAATGTAAAGGAGGCAACATGTTGGGATTCCTAAGCCTTATGCTGATTTCCATCCACCAGCAAGGTAAGGACAAGCCATTGTAGAGTTTATGGTGATTTGTCCCAACAGCAAACTTATTACTTTGTTTCTCAGATTGAATTAAGAGCATTTATTGTTGACTGCTTGGCATGTGCCTCTCGGAGATAACCCAAACCTGTTCTTATGGTATAATAACTTCCCTTTGTTCCCTCCTTTACTCAGGGTCATCTGGAGAAGCATCACTATCACTAAGTAAGATAAATTATCATACAGTATGAATGGAGTCATGCATGGATCAATACAAATGGATGGATAATAGGACAGATAACTATTTGGTTGATGGATTTATGGATAGATAAGTAAATGGAGGAATAATGAACGATGGTTGCTAAATGGATGGATGCATAGTTCATTGAATGTATGGATGTTGGCAACAGTCATGGCTCAAGTGTTATGCTGGGAACGTACCACATATAAAATCTTTGTCTTCTTTTCTCTCTTCAGGTTTTCAAGAAACAGATGCTACATCAGGTAGGATCAACATTGTATTCATTGAGAACAAAGGAACCAATGAATGGATGACTGATTAAAATGGTGGATGAATGAACCTTGTAGATACACTTTGGCACAATTTATAGTAAGAATAGAGTGCTAGGCATTGCTGGCTCAAGAGACATGGATACAACCAGGGATTCTTGGGTTTGAATGTGACCATTAGAAAAAATGAAATATCTCACTGTCTGTGCTCACTCCCCAGCGTGCGGCATGACAATGGTATCAGATCGGATTGTAGGGGGAAAGGACAGTAAAAAGAAAGAATGGCCCTGGCAGATCAGTCTGAGCTACATCGGAGAACCTATCTGCGGGGGATCCCTTATCACCAACAACTGGGTTCTGACTGCTGCTCACTGCTTTGATTCGTAAGTTGCAATACTCATTCTTTACCTTCTGCACAATGGTACTCTAACTCTGCCCATGGACCAGCCTCATCTTTATATATATCTCACTCTCTGCATCCTATTCATGCTCTGTACCCTATCACTAACATGTACCCTATCACTAACATGTACCCTATCACTAACATGTACCCTATCACTAACAAGTCTGGGTGTCTCTGCTACACAGTGAGTATCTGTACATAATCTGCTTGGCACCCAATCATATATACTGCCATGTTCCTGCCTCTCCTCTACACTCTAGGCACATACTGATCTATATCCTACTCAGACACTGCTCTGTCTCTCTTATGCCTCTCAGCTAACCAACAAATGCTCTTTTGCTCCCCACACATACTTTCTACTGTCCCTACTCACACAACCTGCACCTTGACCCTAGTCATATACAAATCTGTGTTTGTCTCTTTTCCCCCATGCTCCATCAGCATCAAGATAACTGCACTCTGCCCAACATTCCTTAAATCCTCTGCACCTACATATTGGTCTGTTGTTGCCCCCGATCTTCTTTTCAGTCTGTGACTCACTTGCAGTCTCTTCAGCACTCTAATGCCCCTGTTTTCCCATCACACACACCCTATTATCTGCATCCTACCCCCATACAAACATGGGCTAATTTTCCACTCTCATTATTTATTGCTCCATTACATTGAGTTGGTATGGTATAGCATTTAGGAGAGAACAAGGTGCATTGTGGGCAATAAATATTCAGTGTGATTCCTACTCATATGCTATTCTGTACCCTACTCAATTACTTCTCCATCATGTTTAGCCCAATGAATAGGACACAGCTCTAGTAAGTACTTGGCTTCTTCTATGTGTATACTACTGCTGAGTAATGTTTTATTTCTCCTGGTAACCCTACTCTCACTCTTCCCTGCACCATCATTACTAATGTCCTTCCTATTCTCTCTGCTCACAGTTTGTATCAGTCTCACATCATTTCTTGCCCTATATGCTAATGGACCATACCAAACCCGCTCAGTCACCTAACATGTTATTATTCTAATGAACCAGATCTGTTCACAAACATTTGCTGTCCCTTTGCAACACTAACAATGCTTGTGTACATCATATTTTAATGAGTTTGTGTAGCTGCCTGGTGCCTTTTTATTTGCTAATGTTATTCATCTATTCATGATTTTACTGGTTTTCTCATTCAGTTTATGCACTTTGGCAAAAATAATATAAATGCAAGTTATACACTAAATGGCAGTGTGTTGGGAGTTTCCTTAAATGAGAAGGATCTTGGGGTCTTTGTAGATAACAAGTTGTCTAATTCTGGGCAGTGACATTCTGTGGCTACTAAAGCAAATAAAGTTCTGTCTTGTATAAAAAGGCTATTGTGATACTAAACTCTATAGTTAGTGTATGGGTATATAGAATTCATGAGAGTGTATGGAGGGGTCAGTGTGTGCTGTAGATGCTGGGTTTCATTTGGAGGGGTTGAACTTAATGGGTGAATAATTATCCAATTCCTCAACTACAGCAAAGCACTGGCTGTAAAAAAAGGGCTTGTGAGCCTGAAACATGTCGTGTGGATGCACTATAGTTATCCTGCAGTTGTGAGTGCTTCCAAAATCTACAATATAAAGTACTGGCTGTTTGTTAGTGCTGAGGGTCTGGCCACTGTCTGCATGGTGTCTGTATGTTGTCCCCATACTGGCGTGGGTTCCCTTAGGATGCCCTAGTCTTCTCCTAAAAGTACAAAAAAAAATCTCTTCCTTGTATGGGCTGAGGTGCCTGAAATCAATTCATTGTTTATTTTATTACAATTGAATTCAGGGTTTTTATATTTATTATTTCTGCTTGGGAAAAGGTTTTTTGTTACTCAAATGTAACATTTTCCACTTACTTTTTTTTTAAATTCTGTTTTATGCCCCATTATATTTCATCCCGATAACTGATGCTATTTTTTTTCTGTAGGGAAAAGGTTTCCCAATATATAGTTTCCCTTGGGGCTTATCAATTGTCCTACCTTCAAAATCCCAACACAGTATCCAGGAGGGTGAAGAGAATGATCATACACCCAGATTACCAGTATGAAGGATCTAATGGGGACATTGCCCTTATTGAACTGGATCAACCTGTCACTTTAACCCCTTACATTCTCCCAGTCTGCCTCCCACCCCTGGCTGATCCCCCTCCTACAGGGACTAAATGCTGGGTGACTGGATGGGGAGATATCAGAGAAGGACGTAAGTTGATATTAAATAGCATTTGAGTATTAAAGGATAAAGTAAACCTTTAAAATAAGTGAATATAGAACTGATGAGGGGCTATTCTAAGCACTTTTGAAATTTACATTCATTATTTATTTTGTTTTTATTCCAAGATATTAAGGGATACATGTGCTGTTAATATGAATGAATTTTGTTACAACAGCGCCACCTGCTGGTCAGTTTCCCACCAGTCTGACCACCAAGTAGTCAAGGAAGTTGTCAGGAGAAAGAAAGAGGCTGCTCTGATGTTCTTCTGCTTAGGAATAAAATTAGAAATCTCTCTCAAATCTTTCCTAAGCAGAAGAACATCAGAGCAGCCTCTTTCTTTCTCCTGACAACTTCCTTGACTACTTGGGGGTCAGACTGGTGGGAAACTGACCAGCAGGTGGTGCTGTTGTAACAAAATTCATTCATATTAACAGCACATGTATCCCTTAATATCTTGGGATCAAAAAATAAATAAATAATGAATGCAAATGACAAAAGTGCTTAGAATAGCCCCCTCATCAATTATACATTCACTTATTTTAAAGGTTTACTTATCCTTTAAAAAGGAACTTTTGTTCTGGGCAAGTTTCTTTCATTTCTTTCTTCATTCTCTCGCCCCTCCATCTTGGCTTACATTCTTATTCTTTACTTATGTTTTTGCTGCATTTTCGTCCCCTGCCCTCCCCTCTCTTTTCTACATTGCCTCCCATTCTTCCTTTTCTTCTTCCTTTCATTTTTGGAATATATTTACCACATTTGTTGGTCGGATAAAGATTCATATGGGAGATAACTGGACATAATGTAGAATAAGGGCTATAAAGTGAATTCTTTTTTTACATTACTGGTAGTTTGATTTGACCTTGCCTTATTCAAATGGCTTTATAACCACTGACACAACCACTTTTATCTTTCTATGATTTTCCTGAAGAGCCTCTAGGTAACACTAAAACCCTGCAGAAGGCTCCAGTAAGTCTAATTGACTGGAATAGCTGTGAGTCCATGTATGAATCCAGCGTGAAATACAAACCTAATGTCCCTTTTATCATGGATGACATGTTCTGTGCTGGTTACAAGGAAGGACAAGTAGACGCTTGTCAGGTATTATCATACGGAATCTTTCAATACTCTTCCTCCCTCCTTCTAATTTCCTTTATTACCTTAAACATCCCGTTAGTCCCTCAAACTTTATACGTTCTGCCTTTTTCATTTTTAAGTACAGGGTCTGATTTACCTTTATCGCCCCCCCTTAAGGTGGCTGACGATTTGGGTCCTTTAGAGCAATGGCCGTGTATTGGGCCTGACTGACTCACCCGACCAGTAACTGGCTGAAAATTGGGCAGATGTTGATTGAGCAGATTTGATTCCCATGTTGGATCAAAAACCACATCAGCTAGCTGATACTGTCCTCACTTCGAAGGCTTCTATTCCCACCATTGTAATCCCCTTGTTTGACCCTAGGAGGGCATATAGGCACTTATTTGGCCATCTTTCCTTGTTAATAGAAGGTTGCAGTAATTTGAGATAGGAACAAAGATGAATGATTTAGAAGTTGCTTGATAGAGAGAGAAAGGGCTGGATCTTGGCAATATTAAAGGAACATCAAGAAATGAAGGTGTTTTAAAGTAATGGCACTAATGTACAGGTTGCTCTGCAAAGGTATAACTAGTATGTTTGCTACAGAAACTCTACTATAGTTTATATAAACAAGCTGCTGTGTAGCCTTGGGGGCAGCCATTCAAGCACAGGATACACAGTAGATAACAGATAAGTACTACTATAGTTTATATAAACAAGCTGCTGTGTAGCCATGGGGGCAGCCATTCAAGCTCAAGATATACCTCAGATAGATAATCTGTCATACTTTTCATAAAAATGTATCAATTAATTTTTATTTATAGGGAGACTCTGGTGGGCCTCTTGTATGCAGAGTCAACAATACATGGTGGCAGTATGGCATCATCAGTTGGGGTGTTGGATGCGGACAAGCTAACCAACCGGGTGTCTATACCAAAGTCCAGTATTATCATGCTTGGATACAACAGATCACTTCAATTAAAAT
The DNA here is from genome assembly GCA_038501925.1 of Xenopus petersii. NCBI lineage: Eukaryota > Metazoa > Chordata > Amphibia > Anura > Pipidae > Xenopus > Xenopus petersii. The sequence continues at coordinate 6,531,778 of CM076689.1, read as the reverse complement.
CAGCAAAGAGGCAGCAAGCAGTGCTGTTGATATGACAAAGCAACTTGAACAGTCCATGAACATCAGTGTTGGGTTTCTTGAGACTCATACTACAAACATAACAACCAATTCCAGTGGGGCAAGTTTGGAACTCATTAAGACTTTAGATGATGGGGCTCTTAATCCCACATGTTCTTATCTACCTATAGTACTTTCTCTTTTGTATTCCTGTATTGCTCACCTGTGGTAAGTTGCAGTCTGATAAGTACCCCCGAATATAAATATAACATTCCACTTGAACAGGAAGGAAGGAAAACAAAGATTATTCATGTCCACACATGACACAGGGAAGTTTCCATCATTGGAATTCATGATGTGGTATCTCTCTCCCAATAGTTAATTCCTTAGGTTTTAGGAGTTAAAAGGACCCAGAGTCAACTAATCACAGACCCTGGTGAGTTAATCCATTAAATCTCCATTAAAGGATAAGTAAACCTTTAAAATAAGTGAATGTAAAATTGGACTGGAGTGGGCTATTCTAAGCACGTTTGTATTTTACATTCATTATTTTTTATTCCAAGATATTAAGGGATACATGTACTGTTAATATGAATGAATTTTGTTCCAACAGCCCCACCTGCTGGTCAGTTTCCCACCAGTCTGACCACCAAGTAGTCAAGGAAGTTGTCAGGAGAAAGAGGCTGCTCTGATGTTCTTCTGCTTAGGAAAACAATTAGAAACCTTTCTCACATCTTTCCTAAGCAGAAGAACATCAGAACAGCCTCTTTCTCCCTCCTGACTAATGAAGCTTCACTGAAACCCTTTCTTCTCCGTGAGCTTCTAATAATATTGGAGGCCTATCCTGTGCAGCCATCTGGGACCCCCAGGGTGATGATCCAAGGAGCTGGAGTGAGATGAGCATTTTTCTGGATAATAATTGGAAGGAAGTTAACAAATGTTATTACTACATTAATCTGTACCCAAAAGCCCTTAGCAACAGTGACAATGATAGGCCCCCAATATATTAACAAATATTGAATAAACAATTGTAGTCTTTTCAGATATGACCTGCGTGTTTTAAATTTTAGGCTTTCAGGAGATGGAATCTCTTTACCACCTCCATCTGTGATTACCCTGTTTGTCATCAGCAGAGAACTGCTCATGCATCTCCAAGGAAAGCAGTGACAGGTGGATAAAGGGGTATTGCCCTGTTTTCCTGGGAGCAGAGTAGAAGTCAATACACTAAATTAACCTAAACATTAGCACTATGAAAATATACCCCAGAAATTCCTCAGAGCAAGGCCACCACAGATATAATAGAAGTCAGATACATTGAGATGCAAAACGCTATGGGAGAAGATGCACCACTTGACCTGTTTGATCACTAGCAAGCCTAAAGAAGCTCCTCAACCAAGCTTTACTCGGTTGTTGCTAGACTACAAATCCCAGAATAATATAACGTATAATGAAGGTTGAGGCATGCTGGGAGATGTAGTCCAGCAACATCAGGTTTGTCAAAGCAAGATTGCTCAATAAAACTTTCAAAATCTCCACAGTGACAGTGAGTGCATTAAAATGCAAAAAAAAATTGAGAATCCCAGCTGATCTGTACCAATCTCGCTCCATGTTCTTTGTTCCTGCAACTGGAGTTGGAAGCTTTAAGCCCAGTTTCCCAGCATGAACAAGTCTGTCCTTTATTCCCATGTCTGCTGCATTTTCTGCACCAGCCAGTGGATGAAGTAGCTACCGCTTTATATTTTATATTTTATATTACGGGCTAGCTAAACCATTTACCTGCATTCCAACTTACAGACCATTGCTTGTCATCAGTGGTGGTTCAGCCAAGATCATGAATTTCTGTTGTAGAGTACTGTAGGCCCAAAGCGGTTTTCCTCACTTTTTGGTTGTAATTATGAATGAAGATAACAACAGGTGATTAACTTAGAGGGTATTTGCTTTATATACAGGTAGCAGTGAGTAAATGCCACATTGGTTGGGTTTGAAATCGCAATCTCCCCAACTCACAATGCCAGCTTGATACCAGATCCTCACTCAATTTCCTCTGAAATCAAAAACTGAGGGGTACCCTACCTGTTTCATGCCCTTAAGTCAATTATGGTGGCCATACACGGGCAGATAAAGCTGCCGATATGTATGGGGGCTTCCGACGGGACTTTCCGATCGATATCTGGCCACGATATCGATCGGGAAGGTTTGATTTTTAACCGACCGACCCGTCGGAGCCCCTTGGCGCACCATACGGCCAAACGTTCGAATTACCCCCGATATAGCCGTGCCGTTAGTGGCATATCGGGGAAAGATCCGCTCGTTTGGTGATATCGCCAAACGAGTGGATCTTTGAGCCTATGGCCAGCTTTAGTCATGGGCATTTACACGAGGAACAGCCAATAAGAAAACAGACATTTAACATAACCTTTTTCTTAAAGTTACAGTGTCACATTTCCATATATACTGAACATAAGTTACCCCTCATAAAAACAAACTTGCACAAAACAAAACTTACACAATACAAAACAAACAAAAGAAAAAAAATACAAAAATGCATCTTTGTGAGAATATATAGAGGATAACATCTAAGCAAGGAGGAATGTAAATGATACAAAGCTTTTTTTTTTTATCATAGAAGCAAGAGACATCAAATTCTGAATTCATGACCAAAGATAGTCTCGTATTTAAGGTGAAGATCCAGAAGACTTCTCACTTCAATAGAATATTGGACAAATCTTCCCCCTCTGTTGCCGAGTCTCACTTTCTCTATACCTTAAACCTGGAAATATTCTGCTATTACTATTCTACTATTATCAATTCTACTGCTGATAAAAAGAGCTTGTTTGATCTTTGTATCGTCTACAGTCCTCCTTGTTTGGATGTTATCATTTGTATATTCTGACAAATTTTGCACTTTAATATTTTTTATCTTTTGTGTTGTGTAAGTTGAATTTTTTTTTATCAGGGTTAACATGTCATTTTGATTTTGTCCACTTGAAAACATCAAATTGGGGCTCTGCTGTTTATGGTTTAATGAATGAGGAATTCCCTTGATCTAGTACTGAAAGCAGAACAGGATGAAATTGGCCCCTTAGAAATCACCAGGATGCACTGCAAGAACAGCAGATAAGGGGTTGGAGAGAAAGATGAGAACAGAAAAAGGAAGGAGAATGGGAGATTAGGAAATGAAGAGCTTGAGGGCAGCAGCTTGGAAAGGAGCTTGGAAAGGAGAATGGAAAGAAGACAGCTATGGGCTGGTTCCTCTCTTCCATCTTTCCTGAAACTAGATACACAGAAGGGAGAGCTCAAACCCTTAACAAAATAGCGCACTGATGTTGGGTGCTGTTCCGGAAGATCACTTCCCCACAAAGTGTTCAGGCAGGCTTGATATTGGGCCCAGGGAGGCCAGAAATGTTGAATTTTATATATATATATATATATATATATATATATATATATATATATATATATATATATATATATATATATATATATATATATAGGAGGTTAAATAAACACAATTCTGCACTTTTGCAACTTATAGGTGTTCTGCTGTCTTTTTATGCATCTTTCCTGAAACTGGCACATCCTCTTCCAGTTCCAAAATTCACTAAAGGTAAAATTGTCGCCAGCGAACACTCCGCCACACTTTGCTTCACTTTCTCAGCCGTAAATACGTTACCAGTATGCCAATTCACTAAAATGCGAAGTAGCGACTCAACAGCTAAACACTGGCGAAGTTTCACTAGCGTTAATTCCTCAGTACAAGCATTTCTTAGCAATCTTTCTCTAGCGTTCAATTATGCCTAGCATAACTTGGTTAGTACTCTTACATTTAGGTCAATTTGAATAGGGCCGGTACACATAGGTCTTATATACAGTAAGTCTTTATAAGTGATGTCGGTGCAAATGCTTAACGTGGTCACTTATTATTACAAGGAAGCAAAATAGACAAAAGAGATCCTCTAATGCCCTAGACATGAGCCCACCCTAAAACTAATGTGGCATGCCACTAAATCTTTAGTATTTAGAACTTTTGAAGGCAACTCTGCTTTAAAAAATTAAAATCTGGTGAAAGGTGTAACGTTCTGTAAAATTCTCACTTTAGTGAATTTGCATGGAGTGAAAATGGCAATAGGGCGCAAAACTGCACTAGCAACTGTCTCTTTCACTAGTGAATTGTCGTCTACGCCTGTTAGTAAATTGGCGGTGTCCATGCAGATGAGATTTCTGGTGAATTTTTGCTAGCAACAGCCACTTTGATCCCTTTAGTAAATCTGCCCCCATATATTCACCTTATTCCCCTGTTGCAGAGATCCATTTGTGACTCACATTGTTAGTATCCTCTTACCTGCCTGAGTATAATTCTAATTACTCACTGTATAATAATGTCTTGGGGTTCCATGAAATGCTGGTGGCCAGGCTGTGTCATGAAATGCTTGTGCGGCATGAATAGTAGGGGTCATCTTGTGCCTGTTATGAAATGCTGGAATCCAAGCTGTGCCATAAATTGGCTGGCTCCTTGGTTACAGCCTTGAATGTTTCCAAGGTCCTGACCAAGAATGCAGCTAGAAAACTGGACTTGGATGAAGAACCACCTTCCTCAGCAAACCCAACAAAATGTGTAAACCAACCTCCAAGAAGAATCATGACAAGAAGATACTCCAGAGAAGAGGTTCATCATCTCTAGAAAAATGTAAAAGTATTCCAGTTTTCGGAGGAAAATTTTATTTAAAATGATCCCCAGAGGCTCAAGGATCAAAAAGTATCCAACTTACGATGTGGTAAATTGTACTTATACTGATGCTGGAATGAGGGGTTTCAATTTAACGAATTTACTGTACTAGCTGAGTACAATACACAGTTGTCGAGGGGTCAAATAAAGGACATTTGGGAATTGTTTAGAGGATAAGTAAACCTTTAAAATACGTGAATGTAAAATTGATGAGGGAGCTATTCTAAGTACTTTTGTAATTTACATTCATTATTTATTTTTTATTCCAAGATATTAAGGGATACATGTGCTGTTAATAGAAATTAATTGTGTTCCAACAGCACCACCTTCTGGTCAGTTTCCCACCAGTCTGACCACCAAGTAGTCAAGGAAGTTGTCAGGAGAAAGAAAGAGGCTGCTCTGATGTTCTTCTACTTAGGAAGGATTTGAGAAAGGCTTTTCATTTTTTTTAGAATGTCCTGACCACCAAAAGAACATCAGAGCAGCCTCTCTCTCTCTCCTCTGACAACTTCCTTGACTACTTGATGGTCAGACTGGTCAGAAACTCATGTAATTCATCAAGAAATATTTCTAAATATTAAAAATCGCAGTGGGTTCTACCCTACTCATTTTAGAGGCCCCCTGATTGATATATATCAACAAAGGTTTGGAGATTATATTATGAAACACCTAACAGTGGACAGGGTGCTTCTAATTTGACTAGGGAAGAACTTGCTGCATAAAAAGAATTACAAAAGGATTATATAATCACAATAAAGAATTCAGATAAGGGTGGGATGGTAGTTAATTATATTGGATTCTTATACTGTAAAGAGAGGTTTTGTTGAGCTTTTTATATAGACAATGGTGGCTCTGAGAAATACTTTTATAGAAGTTTTGTACAAAACAGTCTTGTAGGAAGAAACTGTTGATCATAATTTTGTATAAAATTGCTTTGCTGACCCAAATATTTGGTTTACATGGTTTTGATGTACAATTATCTGTATAAAGCACATTGTTAATAAATTATCTATAAAGAGATTTCCACCTGTGTTTGTATATCATTTATTTAGAGTGTGCAAGCCCCTAGCAGTAAAATAGTGTATTTTTAACCAGCTCATGGGGGTGGTTTGACGCTATTTGCACCGTGTTCATTCTTCTTTTTGCTCTTATCAAATTGGTGTGCCCTCCATTTATATTTGTTTCTACTAAATCGGTGTGCAATATTGCAATAAACATCTAAATAATATTAATTGGTTGACATTAGGTTTATTAATTAGAAAACCAACAACTAAAATGGTATAAAAATGTACAAATTTACATATAATTTAGACCTTTGTCTCTACCACGAACCAGCCGTGCAGAAGCAGACATGTTGCAATGAGAATTGAGTGTCTGTGTACAGAAGGCGAGTGGAAACTTGATACGTATGAATTATCTGTGGTTGCGTTGTATGAGGAGATCCACAACCAATAAGTGGGCACCAGGGTATAAACACCGGGTCTGTTTGCATCGGCACATCCTTCTCCCCAACTTACAATGCCAAGTTGATACCAGACTCCTTGTACCACACAAACAAGGGGTCCCCCGGAGTCTCCCTACAAAACAAAGATTCAGCTAAGTTAATGAATTCAATGCAGTTTGTTGTGTCATTCTCTCTAAATATATTATGTACCTACTGACCATGACTGAATGAAGATCATGGAATGTATAGCTGTTGTTGGCAAAATAATTAAGTTGTCTACTTTAGTCTAGGCATAAATTCCTGAGTGGGTATTATGATGTGTGGGATGGTTGTTGGTTGGTTACCCATATCTAGCAACCTTAGGATTTGGCAACTGTCTGTCTTCACAAAAGCTTAATTCCTTGGCATCTCATAACGATAACGTTGGACATTACTTGAACATGGACATCCTCCAGCTCTTTGAGAGAAGGGTACCTATGAAGTACCGGATGTTCCAGGGCTTCCAGTTCTTTTATTTGCTGTAATTTCATTTAAAATGATCCCAGAGGCTCAAGGATCAAAAAGTATCCAACTTACGATGTGGTAAATTGTACTTATACTGATGCTGGAATGAGGGCTTTCAATTTAATGAATTTACTGTACTAGCTGAGTACAATACACAGTTGTCGAGGGGTCAAATAAAGGACATTTGGGAATTGTTTAGAGGATAAGTAAACCTTTAAAATAAGTGAATGTAAAATTCTAAGTACTTTTGTAATTTACATTCATTATTTATTTTTTTATTCCAAGATATTAAGGGATGCATGAACTGTTAATAGAAATTAATTTTGGTAGGGAGGCTACTGCTAGAAATAAAATAAAGGATGCCAGGAGTTTCTTGCAGCAACAGAACAAAACAAGTTTATTTGTCCAAGAAAAATGGTCCACAGGTAGGGTTGACACTTGTCCAGATTTTACCCAGATAGGGAGGTATTTCGAGGGGAACTTAGGAAATCCAGACAGGACATAGAAAATAATGACATGGCGATCAGCCAATCGATGATCGCCACGTCACCAGTCCCGCCCCCAACATCCCCGCCCCACCCGTCATGCGTCCCGGCCCGTTTTCCGGCACCAGCAATGGTGGCAACCCTATCCACAGGGTTATACTATATAATACTATCTAAAGCCTAATTCCCTATACAGCTGTGACCCCTTCACTATAGGGAGATTCAGAGCCTAAGGGAGAGCTACTCCCCACTACAATCCTTGCAGCACAGGGAGCTCATTTTATTTAACCTCTCTATCTTACTCTTCTAGAAAGTGCTATGAAAAAGTTAATCTATCTCTGGTTGAACCTCATTCATGGGGTTCCCACTCCAGACTTATCTCTAGAGGCACAGGGCACTCTAGGGACCCAAGCTCCCTGAAACACATCCAGCTGGGTCAACAACCAGAAGCCAACAAGGAGAATCCGCCCCTAACCAGGCACTATGTCATAGTGTGGCAGGAAGTGGTCATAGGCCAGTAGGCCAATGATTGAAACATTTAAATTAGATAACTAAATACATGGGCATCTGCCCAACAACTAGGGAGATAAGAAAGTTTATGGATTTAAATCCATAGTTATATTTTAAACCTATGGATCCTTATAAATATTATATTAACATCCTATTTTTTCAGGGCAATAATGGGATGTTGTGCATTTATTTAGACAGTCATAATTTGACATATATTTGGTTTTGCCATGTTGGCTTGGAGATTTCAAACCTTCTTTGCCAGTGGGCTATTTTTAGCCTGAATCATGGTATTTACACCTGAATATTTTGGTATAGCCACCATTTTTGCCAAGCTTTGTTATAAAATATGTGAACAACAAGTGGTAGGTGGTTACTTTAACATCTGCAGATGAGTAGGTTTACTAATACTTGAATTAATGAGTCAGCCGACATCACCAATTTACTGTACTCTTCATTAATTGACCATATTACACATGGCTACATAGGAAATCACTTCTTCGATGTTGTCCTCTTGGGACTCCAAGTGCAACAATGTGACCAATGAATGCAGCGTTAAACAGTGATGTCAATGATTAATTGAAAATGAACACGGACTAGACAAAAAGAGATCCTGGTAATGCCTAGTGTAGAAAAGTTTGAGGTTTGTTTGCCACACCCATTTTATTGCAGCTCATCTTTAGGCCCATACACACACAAGTGGGTGCTACACAGAGTACATGAGGGAGTTTGTAAAATACATTGGACATCAGATTCTGGGGCTCATATGACAGTCCCTACATGAGTTTTGTACATGAGCCTGTCTAGGGCTCGAGAAACCTGTGAGGTGGATTATCATTACTTTACAAACTACAGATATCTTTGTAGAGAAACGTGGATTAACGTAGGATAAGCAAACCTTTAAAATAAGTGAATGTAAATTTAATGAGGGGGCTATTCTAAGCACTGTTTAAATTTACATTCATTGTTTTTTTTATTTTGTATTCCAAGATATTAAAGGATACATGTACTGTTAATATGAATTAATTTTGTTCCAACAGCGCCACTTTCTGGTCAGTTTCCCACCAGTCTGACCACCAAGTAGTCAAGGAAGTTGTCAGGAGAGAGAAAGAGGCTGCTCTGATGTTCTTCTGCTTAGGAAAGATTTGAGAGAGGTTTCCATTTTTGTTTTCCTAAGCAGAAGAACATCAGTGCAGCCTCTTTCTTTCTCCTGACAACTTCCTTGACTACTTGGTGGTCAGACTGGTGGGAAACTGACCAGCAGGTGGCGCTGTTGTAACAAAATACATTCATATTAACAGCACATGTATCCCTTAATATCTTAGAATAAAATAAATAAATAAATAATTTAAATGACAAAAGTGCTTAGAATAGCACTCTTGTCAATTTTACATTCACTTATTTTAAAGGTTTATTTATCCTTTAAGGAGACATCTGACCTACCTGACAGGAGTCCTTTTGCCCAGCGGCATATCCAGCACAGATCTGGTCTGTTGGAACTAAGGGAACACTTGAACTGATTCCAGTTCCAACATGATACATCTGATTACAAGTGGTCCAATTTATCAGAGGTGTCATCACCTGTCGGAGTGTCTGTGGATATGGAAGATTCACTGGGAAGAAAACAGGTAGAGACAACAGTCTGACTTGGACAATTTATATATTTAAAATAATTTGATCTTATTATTGGGAACATACAGAATAATTCACTTAGGGGGTTATTTACTAAACTCCGAATGCAAAAATCACGAATTGTGGAATTTATTAAACTCCGAGGATGGAAAGGTTAAAATCTGAAAATCCGGCATCTCAGACCTGTCAAGGTTGCATATAAGTCAATGGGAGAAGTCCCAATCATTTTCTGATGTGCGCTGGGTGCAATTGTGCAATTCCGAAAAAAATCGTGAAATTCATGAAAATCAGGTGAAAAACAACCTAAAAAAATTGTGAAAATGATATTTTTTCCCGTAAAGCAAATTTTCGGGAAAATGTAATGATAAATCATCGTAAAAAAACTCGCGGATTTGATCAGAGTTTGTAGCAGAAAATATTGAAATAAATTTGGACTTTTATAAATAACCCCCTAAATGTGTCCACAGTACACAGTAAACAAACATATTCTAGCAAGACAAGATTATTGCTACACTCAACACTTAGGGGCACAGTTATCAATATACAAATTTCAAATTCATGCCCCTTAGGGGCAGATTTATTATGGGTCGAATAGTAAATTCGAATTTGAATAGTTCGAATATTAGAAGTTCTAATTTTTTCTTAAACAAACTCCCATTCACATAAATTTGAAATTCGACCTTTGATAAATCTGCCCATTAACTATGAATATCCTGTTGAGTCAAAGGTCAAGGAGTAGCTTATATAGAATAAGTACCCAATGATACTCTGTCTAGATCAGGGATTCCCAACCTTTTGAACCCGTGAGCAACATTCATAAGTAAAAGGAGTTGGGGAGCAACACTAGCATGAAAAATGTTCTTGGGGTGCCATATAAGTGCTGTGATTGCCCATTTGGCAGCCCCTATGTGGATTGTCAGCCTACATTGAGGCTCTGTTTGGCAGTACACTCGTTTTTAAACAACCAAAACTTGTCTCCAAGCCTGGAATTCAAAAATAAGCTCCTGCTTTGAGGCCAATTGGAGCAACATCAAAGGGATTGGAGAGCAACATGTTACTCACGAGCTACTGGTTGGGGATCACTGGTCTAGATGGAGAGTAGGGGATGGCAATGTATGTGGTACCTCTGGAATAAGAAACCACAGATATACCTTAAAGAGATACTGTCATGGGAAAAATTTTTTTTTTCAAAACACATCAGTTAATAATGCTACTCCAGCAGAATTCTGCACTGAAATCCATTTCTAAAAAGAGCAAACCATTTTTTTATATTTAATTTTGAAATCTGATATGGGGCTAGACATATTGTCAATTTCCCAGCTGCCCCCAGTCATGTGATTTGTGTTCTGATAAACTTCAATCACTCTTTACTGCTGTACTGCAAGTTGGAGTGATATCACCCCCTCCCTTTCCCCCCCAGCAGCCAAACAAAAGAACAATGGGAAGGTAACCAGATAGCAGCTCCCTAACACAAGATAACAGCTGCCTGGTAGATCTAAGAACAGCACTCAATAGTAAAATCCAGGTCCCACTGAGACACATTCAGTTACATTGAGTTGAAGAAACAACAGCCTGCCAGCAATCAGTTCCATCCTAAAGTGCTGGCTCTTTCTGAAATCACATGACCAGGCAAAATGACCTGAGATGCACCTACACACCAATATTACAACTAAAAAATACATTGTTGGGTTAGGAATGACATAATATACGGTAGAATGAATTATCTGCAGTGTAAACAGTGTAATTTGGAAATAAAAAATACTTCATAAAAATCATGACAGAATCCCTTTATCCAGAAGATGGTCAATGAGAGCAGTAGATATAGAACGAGGACCATGGATGTAGCTTCCTCAGACAAAGGACAAGGTGAGGGATTAAGTAATAATTCATATACAAAAGACACATTAACTTCATGGCACTCCTGATTACTGGTGGGGGCGTGGACAAAAAAGAAAGGCTTCAAATCCCTGCAGATAACCCCCAGAGGTGGGTCCTACAAAAAATCTGGAGGATGTGCTGAGTGCATCATATAATCAACCACCTTTCTTAATCACTTTTCCAAAAGAATCTCTAAACAAAAGGGTCCCTCAATACTAAGCAACTCTTGTCTATGGCTAAAGATTTTTAAAAGATCTGATCGTCATCGCGAGACCACGATTATCTCGAAACGATCGTATGAATTGTCCATCAACTAAAAAGACCAATTTGCCAGGAAAACAAAGGGGAGCTGCCTGCTTGGCCCGGCAAACATAGATAGATTGCACTGGGGCCGATCAAGATTTTTTAACCTGGCCGATCAATTTCCAGATGTCGGCCGAAAAATGGTAAGATGAACGATCGTTCGAACACCACTAACTTTACGATAATTTCATCGGTTTCATTGGTCGGTAAAATCGGTTGTTCGGCAAGAAAAATCTTTGCGTCTATGGGGAGCTTTAGACAAAATGTGTACAGTCACAATGATCTTCTATCCTTTACATTTAATTCATTTATAACCACAGAAAGTCTCTTTTCAGGTTGGAGAGGCTACAACAGATACATCGCAGTTGGTTATTAATGCAAGAAGAACCATAACACCAGTGGTGAACTGGAAGTCATGATGAGTGGGTGGCGAGGGTGTGGCTGATGTAAACTGAAAGATTGGAGAAAGGTTTCTACTTTTTTTCCTAAGCAGAAGAACATCAGAGCAGCCTCTTTCTTCCTCCTGACAACTTCCTTGACTACTTGGTGGTCAGACTGGTGGGAAACTGACCAGCAGGTGGCGCTGTTGGAACACAATTCATTCATATTAACAGTACATGTATCCCTTAATATCTTGGAATAAAAAATAAATATATAATTAATGTAAATGACAAAAGTGCTTACATTAGTCCCCTCATCAATTTTACATTCACTTATTTTCAAGGTTTGCTTATCCTTTAAGAGTTTCATGGGACACCTTACATTATTGAAATGAAAAAACACTTACCTGCAGAGCCAATATTGCCCCATCCAGTGACCCAGCATTGCATGTTTTCATAAAAGCTGTCGGATGTTGAAGGTAGGCAGACTGGAAGGATGTACTTGGTATAGGCGATGGGGCTTGTTAATTTCAGTAGAGCAATATCTCCTTGGTCCCCTGGGCGAGTAAACAATGAGTTCATAATAACACGGTCTACATTGGATATGATCTCATTAGAAGTTGTGATTGATAGCTGGTATGCACCAAGCCGAACTTGATACTTAGCTGGAGACTTGGAGCTGGTGGGAAAATAAACAGAAGTACATCAGCAAAGGCTTGCTCACCATTTTCTCTGTGTAGTAGATATACAGTAAAATCTAGGAGAGCAATCAAGTATATACTCTATATTCCACACTACAATGGGCCTTCAGTAGTATCTGTTGAGCATTTTGTCTCAATCTTACCCTGTGGGAGTTATTTATCAAAGTCCGAATTTATCTCTCTACAAACTCCGAACAAATACGCTTGGGTTTTTTACACTTATTTATTATTAAATTTTCCCGAAAATTTGCTTTGCTGGAAAAAAAATCAGGTTTTCAAGCTTTTTTCAGATTTTTCACCACGAAAAGTTTGGGGTATTGCACGAAACCCAGCGCACATCACAAAATCATTGAGATTTCTCCCATTGACTTTTATGCAACCTCTGAGATGCCAGATTTTCTGATTCTGACTTTTCCATCCTCAGGATTTAATAAATTCTGAAAAAATTCGTGACTTTTTAAGTCCAATTTTATAAAAGAAAAAAAAAAATCACAAATTTTTTCATGATTTTTGCATTCGGAGTTTAGTAAAAACCCCCTATGACTTCATGTCTTCCTCTGCAACACTATATTCTGGAGTGGGTGGTGGCAGAGTGGAGAAGACTGCCTTGGTTGCTAAGCACATATAATCATGGAACTAGATGGGCGAATTTATTCGTCAGGCACAGATTTGTGTCGAATTTCCACGTTTCGCCGCCGGCAAAAATAAATTTGTGATTTTGCAGTAAAAATGTAGATGCCGCTCGTGATTAACAGTTGTCGCCAGCGTCAAAATTCACGTTTCGTGAATTTTTCATCCATTTCGCAAATTTCACAGGAAATTCGCGAATTTCATGGCAAAGCAAAACGGGACCAATTTGCCCGTCACTAGCTCTACATAATTCACTGGGAAGAGTTGATCATATGCTCATCATCATCATCATCATCATCATCATCATCATCATAGACCTGAATAGAAAACCCATTCCTGTTGCAGTATTTCTGGTTTTCTCTAGGAAATGTCCACCCAAAACTTATTTCTCATTGCACAGAAAACAATATAGTTCTATTGACATAGAGAAAGAGACACTTACTATTCAAAGCAGTGGGCGGCTGTCAGGATCCACTGGTTGGAGATCACAGACCCCCCGCAGATGTGTGAACCTCTGTAGAGTAGACTGATCTGCCAGGGCCACGCCCCATATGTGGCATCAGTACCTCCCACTATCCTACTTGAACCCAATGGAGAACCGCATATCCGAGGGCTAGAAGTTGTATTCTGAGAGATTGTGGGGGGTGCACAAACTGAGGGAGGGAGAGAGAGAGGAGATTTTAAAAATCTTTGCACCTATAAAATGATATATTTTATTCCTCAGCTACACTGCTATGCCTCCTATGAATATTCAGAACCAAGTTACTATAATCCCCTTAGGCTCTATGGTTATGTACGGCTCCATAGCTAAGCATGGAATGGGGTTTAATGATGGGCGAATTTCTCCTGTTTTGCTTCACCGAAAAATTCACAAAAAATTTGTGATACTCGAAAATTGATGCAGGCGTTAAAGTCAATAGGCGATCTTGACCCGAGCGACTTTTTGGACGCATGTCCAAAATGTTTTGACACTGTCAAGTTTCTCGCGAATGTATTCGCCAGAGGCGAAACACTGAAATTTGCTGCGAATTTGCGCTAAGCAAATTTATTCGCCCATCACTAGCAGTGTCGGGCCAGTCCCCTCTCCCAATCAGATTCGTTTTCGTAGACACCGTGCCGTGCCATCTGCACTCGGCGCGTCATCATAGGGGGATACATTAAAGTAGGGGGCGGGGGGTTGGAGGGGGTCCTGGACAGCAGTCCCGTTGGGCCCCGGGCCCCCCAATCCGACCCTGATCACTAGTAATCACTAATAGCTCTACAAAAAATTAGGCTTGCACCTCAATTAGTTAACTAGCCCAATTCAGCCCTTTGGTAAATGATTGTGTTTTGCCCCAGCAGTGGCTTTTGCAAATTGATTGCAACCTTCACAGTTATCAATGTACCTCTCAAATCAAACAATGTAACTCTCAAAAACTATTAAAGGGTTTGTTCACCTTTAAATTAAATTAATTATGATGTAGAGTAAAATTCTGAGTTTGCACCCGGTTTAGTGTTTTATTGTTTGCGGTTTTAGAGTTAGCTCTTTATTCGGCAGCTCTCCAGTTTGCGATCTGGTTGTTAGGATTCAAATTCCCCTAGCAACCATGCATGGATTTGAATAAGAGACTGGAATATGACTAGGAGAGGCCTGAATAGACAGAGGAGTAATAAAAAGTAGCAATAACAATAAATTGGTAGCCTTACATAGTATTTGTTTTTTAGATGGGGGTCAAGCTGGAAGGAGTCAGAAATAGAAGAAGGCAATTAATTCAAATATTATAAAAAAAAATAAATGATGACGAAAAATTGAAAAGTTGCTTAGTATTAACCATTCTATAACATATTAAACATTTATTTAAAGGTGATCCACCTCTTTAAAGTCATCCTGTCCACCATCACCCTAAATCTGTCCATCTGAATCTGGCCAAGGAGGTGATGAAGGATAAGGTGAATAGAATTTATTGGAGAATAGGATGAAGACAAATGATAAATTGCTACAAAATCTGTAGATGCAAGATTAAATGATTAATCCTAAAGGACAACATGTTTTACTCCAGATTAACATCAAGAGCTTTGTTTGCCGTCAGAATAGCTTTATAATGTTCTGACTACAAAAATCAGCAATTAGTCAAACGTAAGTTGACAAGAGTGGAGTGTACAGCCCTTTGTTAATATCTATTGATCTTCTGTCTATTTGGATTAGGGCAAAGAGTGAACCATCATGAATTGTTGATCAGTTGACTGAAAATATCATTACCCTGGATGTTGCCTTAGTTACTGACCATGAACAAATAATATGTTTAAACAGCCACCTGCCATAATGATACCTTTATGAAAAAACCCTACTAGAGGAGACCAGCCAGCGCCCATGATCAATAGAAGGTGGAGTGTTCCAACATCCAAGCATTGAAGAGTGCATCACTTATACAACACTTTAGAAGTACTCAAGTCACATCATCTGCACAATAGGTTTCAACAGAGACTAAAACCATAGTTGAAAACAAAGCAGTACAACAAAGTCATTCTCTGAAGTATTAAGTATTGGCCGGAATGACTAAGCTCCCCCGCCGTTTACATGTCACCTGGAAACTATAGGGCTTCTTCTTCAACTGTCCTTCAACAGGACCAGGGGTCATATGGTCCTAACTACAACATTGTTGTTAAAACGGACTTCAGGTATGGGATCCATTTTCCGAAATATCCAGAACGAATTAGGGAAAGGTCGTCTCCCATAGGCTCCATTATAAGGTATGAAGATACATATTACGGAAAGATCTGTTTTTCAGGAAAACCCCAGGTCCCAAGCATTCTGGATAACAGGTCCCAAACCTGTACTATTATAGAGATTACTATATTGCAAGTGTTTTAAGATATTTAAAGAACAACAACGATACTTAACCCAGAGTTAAAAGGTTGAACTTGATGGACGTGTCTTATTTCAACCTAACCCTACTATGTTATTATGTCACACTACATGTGATGGAAAACGCTTGCACACTTTGCTCCTCCATCATCATTTTTGCATGGCAGGACACATCTGCTGAGATTGGCAGAAGATGGGGATTTAGAAAAAAAAATACTGCTGCTTATTTCTGAAGTTTTAGTATAACCGAGAGGCTACTGGGTCCCACAGATAATTATTTTTTAAGTCATTCCAACAAAGATCTCAACATTAATTCCTGGCAAGTCCCTTGAGCTGGAGTAAATCCATGTTGGCTTTTTTAGGATCAGTAATAGAGCCACTTAATTTTACACCTACTGATTTTGTTATCTGCAAGTAACTTGTCATTCTCTTCCTCTTTACCCCAACATAACCTAGACTTGGTGTAGAAGAAATTTTTGAGATACATTTGCACTAAAAATGACTATACCTGCTCAGAGGTTTGGAGCTCAACAAAAGGCAGCGATGTCCTTCCCATCTGCTGAGGCTGGCAGACTATGGTCATTTAGAAATAATGGAGAGGCTACTGGGTCCAACAGCAAATTCATTTTAACATAATTTCAACAAAGATCTCAAGGTTAATCTTGATTCCCAGTCCCTTGAGCTGAAGTGAATCCATATTGGTTTTTGGGATCAGTACAGGTTTGAGAACCCAGATTGCTTGGGTTTTCTGGATAACCGATCTTTCCGTAATTTGGATCTGCTTACCTTACGTCCACTATAAAATCATGTAAACATGAATTAAACCCAAATAGGATTATTTTGCCTTCAATAAGGACTGAGGATCTCTTAGTTGGGATCAAGTACAAGGCACTGTTATTATCACAGAGAAAAATTTGAATTACTTGAATAAAATGGAGTCTATGGGAGACTGTCTTTCTGTAATTAGGAGCTTTCTTGATAACAGGTTTACGAAGAACGTATTCTTGCATCTACTGATTTTGGTATTGTCACGTTCAGCACCCTAAATCCAGAACCAGTGCTAGGCTCCCTGGTCTCGGCTCTTGCTTCTGCCTTTAACAGCCGCCTTTCACCTCGGGAGGAGCCCTCAGCTAATTGGATGCCACCAGGTCTTACTAAGAGAGGAGCAAAGCTACAGGTTCTGGACGAGCAAAGGGGCACGATCGTCTCACCAAGGATACTGGATGGAAGGACAACACTAGGAAGGCCAGACAACACATCGTGGAACCGGCAGGCCGGGCCAGCACATGCAGAGGTAGAATAGTCAGACAGGCCGAAATAAGGATTGGAGAGCGTAGAATAGTCAGATAGGCAAGGATCAGCTTGGAGAGGTCAGAATAAACAGGCAGGCAAGGGTGAGGATACAGAGTACAGAATAGTCAGGCAAAGCAAGAGTCAAACACCAGAGGATCAATAGGAATCACTAAAGTATAGCACCAGGAACAAACTAATTGAACCTAACAACGGGCAATGCCCCTTTAAATAGTTTGAATTTTGTGATGTTGCGCGATGATGTCATCAGGCCAGTGCATAAACCTGGAAGCGCATGGCCGCACGCGCCAGAGATGTGGCGAGGGACCCCGATGCCCACTAAACCACCAGGGAGAGCGACTGGACCACCAGGGAAAGTCAGTAATGTTACATTACCACCCTCTCAAGGAGGGACCACTGGACCTTCAAAATTATCAGGAGACCTGGGATGGAACGGTCTCCTAAGGTGGTTAACCCGGACATCGTATCTGGCCAGATTCTTAACCAACACAGGAGGAGGACATGATTGCTGATGGACCTGTATGGCAGGTTTCAACACAGAAACATGAAACAAGTTAGATAACGTAAACATATCAGGTAACTTGAGACAGACAGTGGTTGGGTTCACAATCTCCACAATAGGATATGGACCAATAATTCTGGGCCCCTGCTTAAGAAATGGAATTTTAAGCTTGATATTGCCTGTGGATAGACAAACCAAGTCCCCAACCTCATATTTGGGTACCACCCTACGGGAGCCAAGGTAACCCCAGAATTAATGGGGACGAGGAACCATCAAGAATTTCACAATGAATATTGTTTACACACGTAAAATATAGCCTTGGATTTTTGGGTTACCAGACCTGACCCCAGTGGGGTTTTATCAATTGCAGAAATCCTCATAGGAGGTGTAAGGGGAATAAGAGAATATTATACCTTTCTGCAAAGGCAGCATCTAAGAAATTTCCCCCAGGCGGTGTTTCACAAATTTTCCGCTGTTTTGCGAATTTCGTGGGAAATTCGCTAATTTTTGGGTGAAGTTAAATGGGACAAATTCACCCATCGCTACAAACTAAATTGAATCTAACATTGGGCAATGTGTTTAATCACAAAACCCCTTTAAATAGTTTGAATTTTGCGCCATTGCATGATGATGTCATCACGCCGGCGCATAAACCGGAAAGCGTGCGGCTGTGCGCCATAGCAGAACCGGTGCTGAAGGGAGCAGGCAGCATGCGGAGGGCGTCCCTGCCGGAGATGCGGCGATGGACCCCACCGCCCACTAGACCACCAGGAAGAGCCACTGGACCACCAGGAATTATTTACATTGAAAATGCTTATTCTGCCATATCGTTGACAGTCTGGGATCCAATAGAGAGAACCAAGAGCAGACAGCACGAGTCCCAACAGTCTCTCAGGAATCAGTAGATCAGGGATCCCCAACCAGTGGCTTGTGGTGTTGCTCATCAGCCCATTGGATGTTGCTCCCAGTGGCCTTAAAACATATGCTTATTTTTGAAGACAAGTTTAATTGCAAAAGAACAGTTGTACTGCCAACCAGAGCCTCCTGTAGGCTGCCAGTCCACAAAGGTGCTACCAATAGCCAATTGCAGACCTTATTTGGCACCCTAGGAACTTTTTGCATGCTGATGTTGCTCTCCAACTTGTTTACATTTGAATGTGGCTCACTGGTAAAAAAGGTTAGGGACCTCTGCAGTAGACCATTCAATAATAACAGGCCTATAAATAAATGAAATAATTGTAGCCATGCTTGCTAAGTTGTCAAATTGTTTTAGTATAGAGAATCAGTAATTGCATTAATTTCTGGTGCTGACTAGCTCGGCTCTTTGTTTGACTCATTAATGCTTCCACTAAGTAAAGTCATGCCCCAAAACCTTAAGACATAAGAGTATATACAGTAGAATCACATATCCCCAGCCCCTAATACTTATAAAGGTGCTTACCCAACAGAAACAGGGAGATCCCAACAAACTCCAGGAACTCCATTGTTTGAGCCACACAATGAGCTGCTGTTGAAGCAGTGGGTACAGCGGAGCACTGTCATCTCTTGGCCAACATCTTTTGGATTAATAGGTTTGAAATCCTCCCAGGTTTGGGTTCACTCTGTTGTCCTGTATACGTCACATGCTGCATAGAGGTAAAACAAACATCGAAATATAATCATTCTTGTTCCTCATAAGGGGGAATCTCACCAAACCGGTTTTGAGAGAACTATAACTTTCCCTTAGCAAGTAATTTCAAAGGAAACTCAATGGTTTGTGTATGTTGTACTGGGTATATCTGAGCAGGTGATGGGACCAATATGTTTGGCCAGTCTCACCGGTACTTCGGATTCTGCTTGTTGTCATGTGTCACTGTGACTGTCATTACATGGGAATATAGCCATCTCTCTCTCTCTCTGTTTACAAATATATGTCTCTGAGAGAAAGAGAATATCTCAGTTTCACCTTTCATCTATGTATCTATCATCATTTATCTATCACGCTCACATTATTTAGCTGTTCGTCTTGCGCTCTATACTGTATGTCTCGTCTCTCTATCCCTCTCTCTTATTTATATTTCATCTCTCTCTATGTTATCCTCTCATATTATACATGTAGATACACTAAGAGAGAAGTTATGTCCTCTGCTGGGTGAGAATCTCCTGGTTGATAAACCCCATACGTTGGGCTGGATTTGTCCAAGAGCCACATGCATTGGCTGGATCATTATGGCCAGACAGTAGCCATGGGGTAACCACCATACTGATGTGAATACTTGGAAATTTATTACATGAATATGAACCATGTAGATTAGTTCCTGCTATTTAGTAATTACGTGGGAAATTTTGTTGCATCATTTCCATCACAGTATCCAAGGAAAAGCCCACCTATAATACCCAGGGCCACCATCAGGAAGGGACAGGGGGGACAAGTGTCCCGGGCCTAAAGGGGGGCCTGGCAGTGCTGCACAGACCCCTCTTGACAGCTCCAAAGCCGTGTCACCCGATCAAAGTCACGAACAGCCAAATGCGGAAGTGCTGAACAGACGAAGTCCTGAAACGGCGGAAAGACCCGAAGTCATGAAAACAGCTATACTAAGTCATGAAGCCACAAGTTCAATTCTACTGACACCAATGTGGGTTTTTTTTTTTAATCCCCTGGCCACCAATGTTTTGTTTTAATACGCTATAGGCCCCTGCCACCAATTTTTTTAAAAAAATATTCTTTGGGGCTCCAATTTTTTTAACTTGTAAGGGGGGCCCTGGCACCAATGTTTTTGTAAAAAACACTTTTATGGGGGGACCTGGCGCCAATGTTTTTTTTTTTTTAACTTATAGGGGGGCCCAGTCAACAATTATTTTTTTTTAACTTGTAGGGTGGCCCTGACCACCATTTAAAAAATAGCTTTTTATAACTTGTATATGTGTGGGGGGCTAACTTTTTAATGTCTGTGTAGTCTTTTAACCCTGGTGTGGAGTGGGCGAGATCTGGGGTGGGGCCTGGGTGGGACGGGGCCCATGGGACCCAAAATTGTTGTACAGCGGGGCCCAGGGGACCAGTACAGGGCTCTGTGATTTCTAATGGCGGCCCTGATAAAACCCCAGAACAAATGGCCTTTGTGTTTGTAAGTTTTTTACTTTTCTAGTAGAAAGCCCTTTACTGACTCATTTGCAGAGTTAAACTATTCTCAGGAGTGGGGCTGTGATGTGATGCAGAAGAAGCCCAAGGCATGGCTGTCCAATAGCACAGCGGAAGATTTTGTCTTGATAACTTCCGGCAAGATACCATTTTTCATTTGAATGTGAAGGAAAGACTTGGAGTCATAGTGGCTAAATGACTGAGATCAGTTCCATTTTAAATTCTAATGCCAAATCTGCATTAACGGATACTAGAACCCTTAATGGTTGCCCAGATTTAAACACAACCTGTGTGTATATATATGTGTGTGGATGCATTTGTATTTTATAAAATGCAGGTATAAGCAGTGTTTGTTATATTTTCTCATGATCGGAAGTGGAGACAATCGTCATGAATTCATAAAAACATTAGAAGGCAAGATATAGGATGACTATGTGCCACCTAGCACCATCCCGTATAGATATATGTAGGGACCTTGAGTTTTAGGTATATTTGGACACTAAGGGGCATGTTTACTAACATTGGAGATAAATATCTGGAGAGATTTCTGGAGATGTTGCCCATGGCAACCAATCAGCAATTAGATTTAAACAGCCACAGCCAAGTTAGAAAACAAAAGCAAAGATCTGATTGGTTGCTATGGGCAACATCTCCAGAAATTTCTCCAGTTATTTATCTCCAATGTTAGTAAACATGCCCCTATGTGGTCCTTTAGTATTACCAGGCAGCTATGTCTCCCTTCCTGGGTCCACTGGGATTTACTCTAGGCAAGGATTGCCCACTAGGTGGCAGCATGTAAAAGAATAATGGGGTTTAGCCCCATGTGCTACAGGTCTTTCCTGGGACCTCACCTCTCTGTCACAGGCCCAGAGCTGCAGTTCGGTCAAAGTTAGAAAGTGTTATATAGTGCTAGTAAGTTTTGTTAGAGTCGCTCTAGGAGCAAGAGGAAGGCTCAGGGAAGAAAGTGAGCAGCTTCCTCTCCAACAAGGAGAAATAGTGGGGTTAGGACCCCGTGGTGAGTTCACCACTAGTACAGGGACTTCAGTGGGTGAGTTGAGGACCAGTGAGGGTGCCACGATACAAGGCCCCAGGCTGAATATCCATTTGATGGGAAGGATTGCCTCAGGAGTGTAGTAACCTATATCTTCTTATTTCACCTCTGGCAGGGATTCTGCTATTATTACACTGAATTACATCAAAGTTCCTGTAATTTATGTCATTTCAACTGCTCACTATTAATAAACCAGTTATCTTGCTGCAAGAAAACATATCTGTGACTGGATGCAGCTCTTGCATCTATAGGGCCAAGTAAATAACAGTGGTCAAACAGCACCCATCAGGGCCAGAACTAGAGATAGGTAGAACAGGTACATGCCTAGGCATTATTAAGTGGAGGGCGCAATATGAAATGTACCCCTTGACCTAGTCCTGACACCCTTGTTCTATACTTCTTATGCAATCCCAGTGTCTCCTATAAGCAGATCTCTTATAGAAGAAAAAAGCTGTAGGTCAAAGATGGACTTTGGAGCACTCAGTTCTCGGATGTAACTGTAAGGAATACTTACCTTCCCTTTCCAAGATGGCAGCGCCAAGGGATCCCATGCGGTTCGTTCGATCACCGGCGTCCAATGATACCCAGCGTGATGTCCCCAGCCCCAGAATGGACGCTAGTGTCAGAAGGAACGCCAGCGTCATCACATCAATTTTTGGCGCCAAAGGAGGCCTATTTAAGACGCCTGGACACTGCAGTCTTTGCCCTATTATAGGTTTCACTGTGTGTGTCCTGGGTGCGCTATTGTGTCTCTCCTTTGATCCTGATCTTGACCCTTGCCTGTTATCTATTGAACCGACTTATTTGCCCGGACATGACTTTGCTTTTCTATTAACCCTTTGATACCTCAAACTTTGTTGGACTGTGCTTCCTCCTTGGTCCGCTATTCCTGACTGAGCCTTCGGGCCATTACAGTAACATAGCAATATGCTACACATAACACAAGCCTGGGGAAAAGTGGAGAAATTGTTCAACTAAATTTAGAAAACAAGTCTGATGAGATAGCTAAACATGAAATCATGAAGACGGGTTAAATAATCAGAACACTGCAGGTGAAGCAGGGAAATTCCATATAAATCATGGCTCTCTTTCCTGTAGCAAATAAACAAGGCTGATAATATATATAGTGGGTCAATTATCGGCTATGCTACATGTCTGTGGGTCCGATTATAGCTAAATAGTGATATTATACACAGCAGCGGAGGCTATCATTTGGCATGGACCATAAAGCCCCCTTGGAGGACCCCATCCAGACTCCAGGACCTCAGCTGGACAGTGTTGCTCAAGAATCCAGGTTAAAAGGATTTCTCTATATGGTTTTAGACCTTTACAAATCATTTTAGGATAATTTGGCTGCAGAACATGGAGCATCTAACTGTGTAAAAAAGATTGAGAAGCTCAGAAGCCAAAGACTTTCTATGGTCTCATGTGCCTCCTCTTTTCCAGACTCCTGGTTCCTCTCATATAAAGTATGCCCATAGGGATTTGTTCTCCACAGGGGAAAGGCCATCTCCATTAGACTCCATTATAATCAAATAATCCAACTTTTTAAAAATGATTTCCCTTTTCTCTATAATAATAATAAAACAGTCGCTTGTACTTGATCCCAACTAAGATATAATTAATCCTTATTGGAGGCAAAATCAGCCTATTGGGTTTATTTAATGTTTACATGATTTTTCAGTAGACTTAAGGCGTGAAGATCCAAATTATGGAAAGATCCATTATCCAGAAAACCCCAAGTCCAGAGCATTCTGGATAACAGGTCCCATAACTGTACTGTATCACTCACAGCAGTTAGTGGAGTAATACTCGTATCTAAAGGTAGAAATACTTTATAGACAAGAAAGAACTCTGACCAACTTAAAGCACTTTCTTCACGCCCAAGACTTGCACCCTGTACCCTATTAATACACTTGCCAACACCGCACTTCCTTCTTTATGTGACTGAGAAAGTCATTTAACAGGATATATATTTTTTTTGGAGAAAAGATTTATTCCTATGAACCTCAGCCAATGTGATAAAGCCATTGGCTCAATGTATTTAGCCACAAGGAAGCAGGGTGAAAATCAGGCAGAATCTGGCTGGGTCATCATTAAATCCCATGGGTAGAACTGCGTCTCATAAAAAAAAAATAAAACAATTTTCCAAACAGTTACTTACTATGACTAATCTGTAACAAAGTGCAAATGTAGTCTAAATGATAATAAGGACTGCTGCTTACAATGGATATCAGGTCTGTGTCACTGGACTGGATGCTCCGTTATACAGATAGCTAGAATCTCAGCTGCCATAAAGCAGGACAGGACTGTTGCTTACAATGGGGATCAGATAGGATCTGTGCAGTCACTGGGACAGAATGTTCTGTTATACAGATAGCTAGAATCTCAGCTGCCATAAAGCAGGACAGGACTGCTGCTTACAATGGGGATCAGATAGGATCTGTGCAGTCACTGGGACAGAATGTTCTGTTATACAGATAGCTAGAATCTCAGCTGCCATAAAGCAGGACAGGACTGCTGCTTACAATGGGGATCAGATAGGATCTGTGCAGCCACTGGGACAGAATGTTCTGTTATACAGATAGCTAGAATCTCAGCTGCCATAAAGCAGGACAGGACTGCTGCTTACAATGGGGATCAGATAGGATCTGTGCAGCCACTGGGACAGAATGTTCTGTTATACAGATAGCTAGAATCTCAGCTGCCATAAAGCAGGACAGGACTGCTGCTTACAATGGGGATCAGATAGGATCTGTGCAGCCACTGGGACAGAATGTTCTGTTATACAGATAGCTAGAATCTCAGCTGCCATAAAGCAGGACAGGACTGCTGCTTACAATGGGGATCAGATAGGATCTGTGCAGCCACTGGGACAGAATGTTCTGTTATACAGATAGTTAGAATCTCAGCTGCCATAAAGCAGGACAGGACTGCTGCTTACAATGGGGATCAGATAGGATCTGTGCAGCCACTGGGACAGAATGTTCTGTTATACAGATAGCTAGAATCTCAGCTGCCATAAAGCAGGACAGGACTGCTGCTTACAATGGGGATCAGATAGGATCTGTGCAGCCACTGGGACAGAATATTCTGTTATACAGATAGCTAGAATCTCAGCTGCCATAAAGCAGGACAGGACTGCTGCTTACAATGGGGATCAGATAGGATCTGTGCAGCCACTGGGACAGAATGTTCTGTTATACAGATAGCTAGAATCTCAGCTGCCATAAAGCAGGGCAGGACTGCTGCTTGGGATGATACTAGACAAAGAATACAACTAAACAACATTTGTTATGCATGTAAAAATGAGAAACTGTTTTACCAATAAGAACTACAGACCAACAGAACTAAAAGTTGACTCCCAGGGGCAAATTGACTAACCTCCGAAAAGCGACAGCTTCGCTCACAGTGCAAACATTTCCAGGCGTAAATTCGCCAGGACAACGCTAATTCACTAAAATCCGAAGTTGAGTCCAGTGCGCCAAAAGATGGCGAATATCCGCTAGCATTACTGCGCCAATCGAAGCGAAGTTGCGCTAATGTTGGCTAATTCGCATACGGCGGGAGTTAAAGCTGAATGGACGTATTTGTTGCAGCAATTGCATTACACAAATCCTTAATAAAATAAAGTTGTCATAATGCCCTACACATGAGCCCAGTGTATAGTTTATGTGCCATATGTTAGGAAATGTAGGGGGGAAGCCGGGTACTATATTACCACTACTAATATTTTTCAGCCAATCACCGTGAAAAAGGAAACGTCGCCAGCGTTTTTTGGGACTTAGAAAGTTTTTCAATTATTTTTTGAGAAACTCCTATCTACTGTATTGCACTTTGCCTGGTCTGAAAGGGCGAAGGCAAGTCTGGCGCAAGAGGTAACGTTCAGTAAAATCCGCATCTTAGTGAATTTGCGTAGTTACGTCCAGTCGCCAGAGCGCAACTTCATCAGGCGTTAACTTACACCAGTGACCGTTAAATCGGCGAAATACTGAAATGATGTCATGCTGACGAATTTGTGCCGCATTAGTCGCTTCACCTTTAGTAAATCTGCCCCCCAGTCTATACCATGTTAACAACGCAGACGTAGCCAATTGTGTTACCTGCACAAATCTAGGATTGAAAGGAGCATCACTGAAACCTGTTTAGGTGTAAACAATTCATAAGAGAGAGACTAAAAGAAAAAAAAATGAATAAAAAGTCACGGGCATGTGTTAGAAAGCCTGGTATACATCTTACCTGTGCAGGTATCAGGCAGGTGTGGGCGTGTCCCTGTGCTACTCAGCAGCGACAGGTGTGTGTGATAACCATTTGCAGAGCTTGTAATTGGGCAGCAGAGGGTGACATTCAGCCAATACAAATACTTCTCTCACCTTCTGTGCGACTGTCAGGTGGGACTTGGAAATTAGATGAACTTTAGGCATTTGGAAACCCTGTTACCCAATTTAATGATACAGGAAGGTAGTTAATATGACTTTTACACCCAGAACTCAACCTCTCTCTACAGCTGCTGGAGGGCCTCCAACTTACACTGAATTCCTTCTCTGGGGTATTAGAGTAATGGCAGGGGCAAAGCTTTCTCTGGCTACACTCACATGCCTGCAATTACTTATCTGCTGAAAATATTATTGGTTGTCAGGGGTTACTAGACTTGCTTATGGCTGTGTATTGTTTGTTCATTGGCTCTTTCTGTTGATTTGAATCCCCTTGTTTCACATGATGATATAAAGGCAAAGACTGAATCTGCTAAACTCTTACGTCTTACTGACGAGCGGTTGTAGCTGCGCTCCCTTGTGTTCCGTTTTTCTGCGTTCAGTCGCAGGGGAGCGCATGAAAAGACGCATTGTTTTTTTCAATGGGGCTGTACTCACACAGGTGATTGTAGGCGCTGAACGCAGGAAGAATGCAGCATGTTGCGTCTCAACCTGCGTTCGGCACCTGTGTGAGTACAGCCCCATTGAAAAAAACCTAATGCGTCTGAACGCAGAAAACAGAACGCAAGGGAGCGCAGCTACAACCGCTCGTCTGTAAGAGCCCTAAACCCTTAAAAATGAAATGTTTTGTGCTGTGATTTAAGGAAAAATTTAATAAACCAGCCCTGGCATAAATCTATAGGAGACACAGAAAAAAATCACCAGTGCTCAGTCTAAACCGATAAACGATAAAAAGTCAATATTTGTAAACAAAAAGAAAGCAAAAAATTGCCAGTGCACGGTTTGCCTTAAAATGCTAATAGTGTAGGAAGGTCAATGGTCTTATTACTCAGCTGGGGGAATTTATTTTAAATGCACTACAGACTTCTAATGCTCACAAATAGTGTAGGACTCGCGTACAATAAGGTCCCTTGACATGGCACGTGAGCTGACATATTTTGGCCATCACCTCATTTTTTGTAATAATTATTTTTAAAGGCAAACCATGCGCTGCCAATTTTTCACTTTTTCTTTGTATATCAATTGATAGGCATTAACATTTGTATTCATGTAGTTCTTCTGATCTGTTGTTCTATTCTGTCGCTGAAACATTCAGTCATAAAAAATTTGTGAAAATTCGACGGCGACAAAAAAATATGGGATTCATAACAAAAATGTCCTTGTGTCAAAACCGTTGCACATCAACACTATTCGGACATCCATTGACTTTAACGCCGGCGTCAAAATTGACGTGAGCATCAAAATTGACACGGACGCCAAAATGAGAGTTTCACAAATTTTTCACCATTGTGGGGAATTTGTGAATTTTACCGGCCAAGAGAAACGGGAGAACTTCGCCCATCATTAGTCAGGTGGTAATGGATATATGGCCCTGGCAATCAAGCCACAGTTTAGCAAGAAACTGGCTGTGGGATAGCAGGTATAGTAGGGAGAGATGGTGTCTATAGTAACAGTGGATAATAGTCTCTGGGAAGGGAGTGTGACTGTGGGATAGCAGGTATAGTAGGGAGAGATGGTGTCTATAGTAACAGTGGATAATAGTCTCTGGGAAGGGAGTGTAATTGTGGGATAGCAGGTATAGTAGGGAGAGATGGTGTCTATATAGTAACAGTGGATAATAGTCTCTGGGAAGGGAGTGTGACTGTGGGATAGCAGGTATAGTAGGGAGAGATGGTGCCTATAGTAACAGTGGGATAATAGTCTCTGGGAAGGGAGTGTGACTGTGGGATAGCAGGTATAGTAGGGAGAGATGGTGCCTATAGTAACAGTGGATAATAGTCTCTGGGAAGGGAGTGTGACTGTGGGATAGCAGGTATAGTAGGGAGAGATGGTGCCTATAGTAACAGTGGGATAATAGTCTCTGGGAAGGGAGTGTGTCTGTGGGATAGCAGGTATAGTAGGGAGAGATGGTGTCTATAGTAACAGTGGATAATAGTCTCTGGGAAGGGAGTGTGACTGTGGGATAGCAGGTATAGTAGGGAGAGATGGTGTCTATAGTAACAGTGGATAATAGTCTCTGGGAAGGGAGTGTGACTGTGGGATAGCAGGTATAGTAGGGAGAGATGGTGTCTATAGTAACAGTGGATAATAGTCTCTGGGAAGGGAGTGTGACTGTGGGATAGCAGGTATAGTAGGGAGAGATGGTGCCTATAGTAACAGTGGGATAATAGTCTCTGGGAAGGGAGTGTGACTGTGGGATAGCAGGTATAGTAGGGAGAGATGGTGCCTATAGTAACAGTGGGATAATAGTCTCTGGGAAGGGAGTGTGACTGTGGGATAGCAGGTATAGTAGGGAGAGATGGTGCCTATAGTAACAGTGGGATAATAGTCTCTGGGAAGGGAGTGTGACTGTGGGATAGCAGGTATAGTAGGGAGAGATGGTGTCTATAGTAACAGTGGATAATAGTCTCTGGGAAGTAAGTGTGACTGTGGGATAGCAGGTATAGTAGGGAGAGATGGTGCCTATAGTAACAGTGGGATAATAGTCTCTGGGAAGGGAGTGTGACTGTGGGATAGCAGGTATAGTAGGGAGAGATGGTGCCTATAGTAACAGTGGGATAATAGTCTCTGGGAAGGGAGTGTGACTGTGGGATAGCAGGTATAGTAGGGAGAGATGGTGTCTATAGTAACAGTGGATAATAGTCTCTGGGAAGGGAGTGTAACTTCAGTCTGACCAGCAAGTAGTCAAGGAAGTTGTCAGGAGAAATAAAAAGGCTTCTCTGAAGTTCTTCTGCTTAGGAAAGATGTGAGAATAGTTTCTAATTGTTTTCCTAAGCAGAAGAACATCAGAGCAGCCTCTTTCTTTCTCCTGGTAACTTCCTTTGCTACTTGGTGGTCAGACTGGTGGGAAACTGACCAGCAGGTGGCGCTGTTGGAACAAAATATATTCATATTAACAGTACACGTACCTTTATTATCTTGGAATCAATAATGAATGTAAATGACAATGTAAATCAATTTTACATTCACTTATTTTAAAGCTTTACTTATCCTTCAATGACCGATACTTAATGAGTAAAGCAATTTAATTTAATAAAAGGGTGCCAAGACAAAGGCCCATTTACTCCATCAGGTCATTTCTTGAAAGGCACAGTTTTGACTGATGAATTGGACAACTGTCTGCCATATTGAATTGAGAATTGAGTTATTGAGTGAAGTGGACTTTCGTCCCACCAACAACCATTTAACTTCTCGATTTGGGGATTTTTATTTTATGTTCCTGGTATTAACAGAATTGCTGCCATCATAAGTAACCCAAGCTGTTATATAATTTATTGGATCTAGCTTAGTCCTTAGTCATCACAATGTTCCATATGCAGAGCAGGAAGCCGGCACCAAACAGGAGTGCTGAGTTACTTAAGTAAGATGAAGAAGATGTTGTTGTCTTCTGTGTGGTGGTTGCTGTTGTGGGTACACTGTTTTCTGTGTTGAAACTGTCTACTTTAATTGTATTCTCTGTTGCGCTATATAAGGAGAGCCATGACTGATAAGCAGGTACCAAGGTATAAACTCCAGGTCGGTTTTTATCTGCACAACTTTCTCCCCAACTCACAATGCCGATCTGATACCAGATTCCCTGTAATTTACAGACAAGTGGTCCCCCAGAGTCTCCCTGCAAGACAAAAAGGAGAACTTATATAAGGGATCAGACAAGTCCTTCCCCTGATTTTCTGTCTGTGACATCATCCAGGATGAAGAGCAATCCGATTGGCTGGGCTCTTTAGAAAATCCCTGGGAGAGGAGAAGCACCCAGGGGAGTGCCTGACTTTGGAGCCAAATGCACAGGGTTACAGACAGAGCTGATAAAGGAGCCCCTGCTGCAGTAGCTAACCGGAGCCAAAGAGAAGCTGAGAGAAACAATAGGGAGAGTGCAGCATGTAATGTGACAGAGCTGCAGTACTAAGTAAAAGTGTGGTTTGTGCTCAGCTGGACAGATTTCAGCCTAGAAAAAAGGGTGCCCTGCATTCCATTCAGCAGTTTGTATGTCCCCTGTGTGAGGACAGGTGTTACTCGTGAGCCTGCTTTGTGGGAGCTACAGCCTATATCCTAAAGGACAGGCAAATTGGGTCAGGTAGCGCTACCTGGGGAATGAAGAACTCTGAGAAAAGGGACATTTCATGTGAACTGAACTGTGTTGTCCACCCAGAGAGACCATGTTAGTTACTAGACAGAACCATGTTTCCCCAGTGTAGGGATATTAGTGCATTTCACTGTTTAACCTATTCTTGTCTTTATTCTTTATATAAAGTTTCTCTTGGTTTACTGCAAACTGTGTATTTTATTTTCCTAGTGGAATTCCCATGAGGTGTGCTCACTAGGTGGAGGCACTGCACTCCACATATCTTTTATACGCAGAGAAAACTCAGGACCCTGGATTGCAAAGGGTTAATCACTATTTAAAAATGAGTGTAATCAAGATAGGGTTATATTTAGATGCTAGATGATGAATTTCCAGTTGAATTGTGTCATTTAAACTAAATAACAGAAAATGTAAGTCCAGGAGATACCACACTCAGGTCTTCCCCAGGGTTAATTGTGTTTCTTAAGGAAGTGGTGTCACACTCCTTATTCAATTTATTCAAGGCTATTGTATTGAGCAGTGACCCTAATAGATTGTGGAATATGGTGCAATAACTCTACTTATTGACTTAGTTTCACCAATGGTCCTTCTGGGGAAAGGGCTGCTGTCCCAAAAAATGTAGTACCAGATGCCATCCATTTTTACACTTTATTTTACAGTGAAATAGGTGCAAGTACTGTTGTGATAAGGACAAGTGCTGATATGCTATATACAGGTATGAGATCTGTTATCTGGAATAACGTTATCCAGAAAGCTCCAATTTACAGAAAGGCCATCTCCCATTTAAAAATGATTTACTTTTTCTCTAATAATAAAACAGTACCTTGTACTTGATCCTAACTAAGATATAATAAATCCTTTTGGGAGCAACCCCAGCCTATTGGGTTTATTTAATGTTATTATAATTTTCTAGTATACATAACATATGAACATCCAAATTTAGAAAGATCTGGAAAACCCCAGGTCCTCAGCATTCTGGATAATAGGTGCCATACCTGTATATAATGCTAGAGTGGTCATGAAAAGTCAACCATCTATGCGCCCTTGGAAGTACACAAAGTGATATTAATTAGGGATGAGCCTGATACAGATTTGTGGATACATACATGTTTTTGCAAGTGGCAAAAATATTTCTGTTTGTGCAAGAAATGAGAAAAAACAGCCATTGATTGCAATGCATTTGTTATAAGGAAAAACACCCATTTGGCAAAATTTGAGAAACAGGGCAGTTTGTTTCATGACTAATGTTACCGAGCCTTGCACTAATTTCATGATGAGACATTGACTATTAAACCATGGTTTTCAACTTTTTCAAAAATCTGGCTTACAATCAGAACATCTATTCTTGGAACCAGGTTAAAGTTGGAGAAATAGATGGGTCTTGGTTGAGTATAAGACACCAGACCTACCTGACAGGAGTCCTTCTGCCCAGCTGCAAATCCAGCACAGATCTGGTCTGATGGAATTATCTCAATACTAGTACTGGTCTGGGAGTCAAGGTGGTACATTTGGTTACAACTTGCCCTACTAATAAGTGGGGTCATCACTTCTTGCAGGGTCTGAGGTTTTGCTAGGTTCAATGAAAAGAGACAAGACATCTAATTGACAGACAAATACACATTTGACATTTAGATGAGTTTACTTTTGTTCATCACTAATGTTGTCAATCTAGGACTATTTCTTCTCTTTGCCCATTATGAGCATAATATGAGACTTGATGGGCAGGAAAAGTAGACACAAAATGCCTACTAAAAGGCTTTTATTATGTAACATTTCCCTGTACAATTTAATAGGCCCATCCCCTAACTCATAACTTGCACAGAGAGATACCATAAACCTATACCAGCATGGGTATTCTCCTGTACTTTATCATAATTCTTCAGAAAATAAGGCATATGGTATCACGTCCCTTTAAGTAAATAGCCTAATATGGTCCTCAAGACTCTTGCTTGTATAGTCAGCTGATGTCCATTTCCAAAAACTCTCTCCAAACACTGATATCATTCAGAGTTTTCCTCCTCAGATGCCTAATCTGGATTACAAGCAAGAAGATACCCTGAGCCAACACAGGGCTAATTGGTTACCCTGTCTCCTTCCTAAAGACCTTGTAATACTTCACAGCTGCCTTTTGAATTAATGAGATGGTATTAGGGGAGAAAAAATACTTCCAAGTTGTTTGTTATAAAAGAGGAGTTCATATAATGGCTCAGACACTTACCTTCATAGACAGTTGTGCCCCATCCAGTTACCCAACATTCCATGCCTTCATTGAAGCTGTCAGATGTTGAAGGTAGACAGATGGGTAGGATGTACTTTGTGTAAGTGATGGGGCTTGTTAGGTTCAGTAAGGCAATATCTGCACCATTTGATGGGTTGACATACTCTGAGTTCACAATAATACTCTCCACACTGGATATGATCTCATTAGGACTTGTCTGAAACAACTGGTATGCACCCAGCTGAACCTCATAGTCTGATGGAGACCAGGAACTGGTGGAAGAATAACAAGAAAAAAAAAAACAAATCACCATAGTTTATACAATGAAGCACCGTCCATTCCAAGAATACCATCTAAAACTTGTTTCACAATCTTAAATAGTCTTTGTATTTCATTTTACTCCAAAAGGCTCCCCTCTGGTGTTGTAAGCCCAGTAGCAACACATGTCTATTTGATACTGTCCTGTTTAATTTATCTAGAAGAAAAGCAGAAGAATATTCATTCACATAAGCTTTTCAGGCTGTAGGGGGCTACTTTGTCTCATCATATAATGATCAGTGTACACACCCTAATAGACTGCCATAACTACATGGGCAAGGCTATGTGCCACATGCATTCAGATAAGATACAACATGGCAGATAAATTCAACATCAAATAGAGACACTTACTATTCAAAGCAGTGGGCGGCTGTCAGAATCCACCGGTTGGAGATCACAGACCCCCCACAGATGTGTGAACCTTTGTAGCGTAGACTGATCTGCCAGGGCCACTCTCCATCTGTGGCATCAGTGCCTCCCACTATCCTACTTGAGATCAATGGAGAACCACAAGCCGGTGGGATAGAAGCTGTAGTTGGGGGGGAGACAATAGCTGAGGGATAGAAATGTCAGGGTTACAAAGTTCAGCAACAAACATACCACCTTGTGATGGGCCAATCTGACCCTTCCTCTTCACCAAAAATGGCAAAAATTTGGCAAAATGCATTAAAGTCTAGGTGCATCAGGTTTTTGGTTGTGTGATGCGATTCTTCAATTTTTGTTGCGTGACAATTTTAACCATCCATTGAAGTCTATGGGCATAATTTTTGAGGTGAAATGTGGTGAAAAATTTCGCTCATCACTAATACCATCCAAACAACAAAGACAACCTGGAGCCTTTGGAAATAGTCCTTCAAATATTTATCATTGGCTCTTGGGATGTTGCGAATGGTATTGACTCAAACACTAATCAGAATAAAATAATTCGCAATCTTTCTTCCACTATCGGAAGTGGTCGCTAACAATGTTCCTTCTGAGATATGTGCTTGTGCGCCCGTGCACAATTTTTTTCAGGTCAGCGCACGCCAATTGTGTTGTGCACAAAAAATTTTGACCTGAGCACAAACTTTTAAAAATGTTTTGCCCACAAAATAATTTTTTTCCGCACATAGCCGAGAAGGAATTCGAGGGAACACTGGTCGGTAAGGATTTTGTCCGTTTGGCCGAGTGCAGTTACTCATAACAACCAATCAGCAGGTAGAAATTACTGGTCACCTGTTTAAAAATAAACATAAGACCTGAACTATTGAAAAGGCTGCAGTCTTCCATATAATAACCTCAAGGCCTGGCTTCTATTTGGCTTTAATTATCTTATTGGTTGTTATGGGATATATTCGCACCTGGCCAAATGGGGGAGGTATATTTATCAGAATTTCAAATTTGTGAATTTTATAGTTTTGAGTAAACTGAAAATTTTACTGAACTTAAATGTTTGAGTATTTATTTAAAACATAAAAAAATGGAAAAACCTAAATTGTATAAAACAATGCAGCCTTCTACAAAAAAAATTTGGAATTGAAAATTTTGGAATGGAATTGAAAATTTTGCGATGACAACTCCCATTTA
Source organism: Xenopus petersii (assembly GCA_038501925.1). Taxonomy (NCBI): domain Eukaryota; kingdom Metazoa; phylum Chordata; class Amphibia; order Anura; family Pipidae; genus Xenopus; species Xenopus petersii. Next base: position 6,497,148 of record CM076689.1, on the reverse strand, counting down.
CCTCTACATGAACTTACAAGCTTTTAAATGCCGCAGTTTTATATTTGTGTTTTAAAAAAAAAATTTGTGCTTATTAAATATTGAACATTCAAGTCTTGGAAATTCTCATTAATAAATTTTAGCGATAAGTGGGCAGTGATTGGGGACAAATCATTCAAAGTCGCAAACAATGCATGCTTTTTCAAGAATACTCGATGATCTTTAAAGGAGACATTTTGTGTAAAAATTAAGAATGTACCAGTGCATTATACTCATTTAGATATAGAAGAATTTTGCTTAAAAAAGTAGTGTTTCAGGCTGACATATTGTCAGTTTCCCAGGTGCCCCAGTCATGTGATTTGCACTCTGATAAACTTCAGTCACTCTTTACTGCTGTACTGCAAATTGCAGATATATCACAGCCCCCCTGCAATCCCATCATCAGAACAATGGGGAAGTAACCAGATACCAGCTGCCTGGTAGATATAAGAACTGTTCTCAATAGTAAAAATTCATGTTCCTCTGCGACTCCTTCAGTTACATTATTAGTTAAGTAAATTGTACTTTTCACTTGGGCATGTTTACACTATAAATCCGTCTTGAAACAAGTTATGCAAGAAAAGGTTGTCATCATGGCCCAATGCTCATTGGAGAAACTCTGATCCACTGATCTTCTTATCTGAGTCCAAACATGTAACATGGGCGTATTTGTTATTGTGATTAATTTCTTAAGTAGAGGAAGAAGCAATGAAAAACCCCAGTGGGGCCATATTTCCTTGTATATACTCCAGGTGAAGGTGAATGCATCCTGGTTCAAAGACGGGTTGTTATCAAAAGATTTTTTCCTTATTTGCAAACAATGACGCTGACATCATCACTGACACTTGCCTCAGGGTGCAGCAACTGCCCACTCCCAACATCACTCTTACACAACCATTGAAGTTGTTTCCTTATCACCAGAATACTGCAGGGGTGTCCAAACAGTGGTATGGTACAGTAGATATAGCCCTGAGTAAACAAATTCAATCAAACTACAAGCAAGTTATTAGTAGATTAATCGGAAGAAAGGAAGATAAATGGAGATTATATGATCACAGACATACTGTAGATAAGGAAATTATAACATCATAGGCTTTACTTAGGGGCACATTATACAAAGGTCGACACATCTACCCTATTCTTCATCTTGACAAAAAGTGTTGGCCATACAAGGGCAGATTTAAGATGCTCATTCAAGTCTTTCAAAGTGTTTTGGCAACTTATCTGCACATGTATGGGGCCCTCCAACAGGCCTCAATATCTTGCCAAAAATCGTTCAGATCTTGATTGGGCAGGTTTGCTGTCTCTGTTGGATCGAGGACCACATTGACTCATTGATGCAGTCCTCGCTCTAATTTTTTGTATCCCCTTCATTGTAATGCAATCGTTTGACCCTAGGGCCAAAGGATCACATTACCATGATATCGCCCACCCAAGGTGGGCCTGTCCAGGGAAAAATTTGCTCATTTGGCAACCTAATCAAATGAACAAATCTTATAGTGTATGGTCACTTTTACTCCCACAGATTTTTTTTAGATTGACCTTATTTTCCACATTTTTTCATCAGCATTCTTGCTTAAACAACTAGAGCTCAGGAGTCCTGAGAATTATTTTGTCCAAAAATGGGCACACCAGCATGTCTTTTAATTCTATCAGTGGACGTACTCGAGAATTCTCAAGTTGGGTTAGTAAATCCTTTGAGTAGAAGCTGAGGAGATTTTTGAGTAACTTAAGAAGAACTTTCTTGGATGTCTTTCTCCACAAGTATATTGACTAAAGAAACAATTATTTTGAGGAATGAATGCTCATGAGAAATGACCCTTGTGATATCTCAAGTGAAATAATCCAGAGAACATTACTTGGTTTGTGACACATTGCCCACATGACTAATTTGCTAAGCCTTCATTTTTTTGCACTTTGCTTCACTGCCGTCCTTGTTTAAAGAATTCTCCCTGTGTTTCTATTTCGACCTGTGGTTACCCTATGAATACAGCTTTTCTTCTGTAGAAGTTTTGTATTCATGACATCCCCCATCCAGCTTCTACCTCTTCCCCAACTTGTGGATCATTCAAACTTAAGTTAGGGAGCTGCAATAGACCATGTGGTAGATGTGAGGCTAGGAATGACCTACGCCTGCTGAAGATGTACTCTGCATCTCCACCACATTTCTTATCCAGGGTGAGAGGGTAAGTGCAGACTGCAGCAATTCCCCAGGGGCAGAAGTACTTTGTACATGAGCAGTAAAGGTCAAGCTCTTATACTTCTTCCTGAAAAAAAAAGGCTCTGTGGGCAACCTTCTTCTTCAAGTACTCTTCTTCAACACTTGAAACAACAACACAACTTTCATAGGACACGGTAGGTTTCAGGCTCAGCTTTATCATGTGCCACCCCACATGCATGACTTTAATATGCCCTGCTTCTGTGCCTGCATGTCCACCTCTTTTTTACATCAGAGAAAAGGGTGGCATGGGTCTATTAATACTAAGGCATAGTGGTTAGTGTCGGGTGAATATCAGAACTGTAAAGTAGCGGGTTGATTTTTTTTGTCCACCAGCACATCACTATTGCAGCATACTGTATGTAAGTGCCATTTAGATGATGGTTTATTAGATTTATACAGTCCCTCTATAATAAGCAGGATTAACCTGGTTTATCCAGTTAAGTTTAAAGGATAAGCAAACCTTTCAAATAAGTGAGTGTAAAATGGATGAAGGGGCTATTCTATGCACTTTTGTCATTTACATTCATTATTTATTTTTTATTCCAAGATATTAAGGGATACATGTATTGTTAATATGAATGAATTTTGTTACAACAGCGCCACCTGCTGGTCAGTTTCCCACCAGTCTGACCAGCAAGTAGTCAAGGAAGTTGTCAGGAGAAAGAAAAAGGCTGTTCTGATGTTTTTCTGCTTAGGAAAGAAATTAGAAACCTCTCTCAATTTTTTCCAAAGCAGAAGAACATCAGATCTGCCTCTTTCTTTCTCCTACAAAAAAGTATTATTTCATGGTTGTTTTATGTCAAGTTTTGACACTCAACGATAGTGAAAATATCTTTCAATTCTCTTTCCCTCTCACTTCTCAGGCAGCCCCAGGCATTGCATGCCATTTAGATAAATGCCATGTTAAGATAGGTGGAGACCAAAAATATGTGGTACTATCACATATCACACTATCCACTCCAATTGCAGGAACAAAGAACATGGAGCCAGATTCATACAGATCAGCTGGGATTCTCATTGGAGGTATAATTTGCATATTAATGCAGCTGCTGGCTGTGGAGAACTGGGGAATTTATTTCATTCAAGAGTAGTTTATCTGCAAACTTACAGCTGAATCAAATTGCTATTCAGTACAATAGCCTTGAGACCCTATCCAGTTTGTTGGCCCCATGGTGAAGCTTAGTTCAAGTCTGGCGTTTTAACATTTCTACCCCCTGTATTATAGAATCTGCAATTTGTTACCAGAGCAATGGAACACTCCAATATAAAAGTACAACTTATTGTTAGGGTTAGTTTTAAAGTTCTATAAATACTGTTCTACACAGAAATCATTCTTTTTATATATATATTTGTATATATTAGTGATATAAGCATAGCTGCCATTACTCAACACTATGAGTCAAGGTCATCAGAACCGAACTATTGTCCTTAATATAAACCATTCAACACATAATCCTAAACCCTTTATATACTGTAGTTTCTTACCCAGCAGAAGCAAAAGGATCTCCATGAACTCCATGTGTGCCATTGTCTTCCTATTATATGAGATATATGAGATAGAGTGTGTGCATGGGGTGCTGAGCATCTCTGGAGTAAATGTTTCACTCTCTCCCACATATCTCAGGCACCTGTTTGTGTCCTATTGTGTGACAGGGTGCATCCAGGTATTATTAAATCATATATTGTATCGTATAACTCTTCCTGTTTTATAGGAATGTAAAAAACACCTGTCTGTGTAGGCTACTTGTGACACAATAAACCATACAACATGTACAAAGGTATTTGAGCCTTAAACTGTGATACTGTTTCTGTGGCTCATTAAGTTTGTGGTTGTTCCAATACCTTTAAATGGTTGGCATTGGAAAGGTCACGTTTACTTGTCTTTCTTTTGTGCCCTCTAGAGAAGCACATGCAGTATGGCATATTGTATGTATATCTGCTAACGTATCCTGGAGATCAGCTGTAAAGGTGGGTATAGAATGCATGATGTTTCCCCTTCACCTTCTTTATCTGTATACCACAAATGAAAAGAGATATGTCCTGTGTTCGGTGACAAACTCTGTGAAGAGACTGTGGCAGTGGGATAGCAGATATAGTAGGGAGAGATGGTGCCTATAGTAACAGTGGGATAATAGTCTCTGGGAAGGGAGTGTGACTGTGGGATAGCAGGTATAGTAGGGAGAGATGGTGCCTATAGTAACAGTGGATAATAGTCTCTGGGAAGGGAGTGTGACTGTGGGATAGCAGGTATAGTAGGGAGAGATGGTGTCTATAGTAACAGTGGATAATAGTCTCTGGGAAGGGAGTGTGACTGTGGGATAGCAGGTATAGTAGGGAGAGATGTGTCTATAGTAACAGTGGATAATAGTCTCTGGGAAGGGAGTGTGAATGTGGGATAGCAGGTATAGTAGGGAGAGATGGTGCCTATAGTAACAGTGGATAATAGTCTCTGGGAAGGGAGTGTGACTGTGGGATAGCAGGTATAGTAGGGAGAGATGGTGCCTATAGTAACAGTGGGATAATAGTCTCTGGGAAGGGAGTGTGACTGTGGGATAGCAGGTATAGTAGGGAGAGATGGTGCCTATAGTAACAGTGGGATAAAAGTCTCTGGGAAGGGAGTGTGACTGTGGGATAGCAGGTATAGTAGGGACAGATGTTGTCTATAGTAACAGTGGGTAATAGTCTCTGGGAAGGGAGTGTGACTGTGGGATAGCAGGTATAGTAGGGAGAGATGGTGCCTATAGTAACAGTGGGATAATAGTCTCTGGGAAGGGAGTGTGACTGTGGGATAGCAGGTATAGTAGGGAGAGATGGTTCCTATAGTAACAGTGGGATAATAGTCTCTGGGAAGGGAGTGTGACTGTGGGATAGCAGGTATAGTAGGGAGAGATGTTGTCTATAGTAACAGTGGATAATAGTCTCTGGGAAGGGAGTGTGACTGTGGGATAGCAGATATAGTAGGGAGAGATGTGTCTATAGTAACAGTGGATAATAGTCTCTGGGAAGGGAGTGTGACTCTGGGATAGCAGGTATAGTAGGGAGAGATGGTGTCTATAGTAACAATGGGATAATAGTCTCTGAGAAGGGAGTGTGACTGTGGGATAGCAGGTATAGTAGGGAGAGATGGTGCCTATAGTAACAATGGATAATAGTCTCTGGGAAGGGAGTGTGGCTGTGGGATAGCAGGTATAGTAGGGAGAGATGGTGTCTATAGTAACAGTGGATAATAGTCTCTGGAAAGGGAGTGTGACTGTGGGATAGCAGGTATAGTAGGGAGAGATGGTGTCTATAGTAACAGTGGGATAATAGTGTCTGGGAAGGGAGTGTGACTGTGGGATAGCAGGTATAGTAGGGAGAGATGGTGCCTATAGTAACAGTGGATAATAGTCTCTGGGAAGGGAGTGTGACTGTGGGATAGCAGGTATAGTAGGGAGAGATGGTGCCTATAGTAACAGTGGATAATAGTCTCTGGGAAGGGAGTGTGACTGTGGGATAGCAGGTATAGTAGGGAGAGATGGTACCTATAGTAACAGTGGATAATAGTCTCTGGGAAGGGAGTGTGACTGTGGGATAGCAGGTATAGTAGGGAGAGATGGTGTCTATAGTACCAGTGGATAATAGTCTCTGGGAAGGGAGTGTGACTGTGGGATAGCAGGTATAGTAGGGAGAGATGGTACCTATAGTAACAGTGGATAATAGTCTCTGGGAAGGGAGTGTGACTGTGGGATAGCAGGTATAGTAGGGAGAGATGGTACCTATAGTAACAGTGGATAATAGTCTCTGGGAAGGGAGTGTGACTGTGGGATAGCAGGTATAGTAGGGAGAGATGGTGCCTATAGTAACAGTGGATAATAGTCTCTGGGAAGGGAGTGTGACTGTGGGATAGCAGGTATAGTAGGGAGAGATGGTGTCTATAGTAACAGTGGATAATAGTCTCTGGGAAGGGAGTGTGACTGTGGGATAGCAGGTATAGTAGGGAGAGATGGTGCCTATAGTAACAGTGGATAATAGTCTCTGGGAAGGGAGTGTGACTGTGGGATAGCAGGTATAGTAGGGAGAGATGGTGTCTATAGTAGCAGTGGGATAATAGTCTCTGGGAAGTGACTGTAACTGTGGGATGATAGCAGGTAGTAGCAGTTGGGATTCAAGCCTTTGAAAGGTGAAGGAAGCTGTGGTATAGGAGGTACAGAAAAGTCAGCAATGGTGGCATTGTATGTTGCACAGTCTATCAACTTAATTCTTATTGGATTACAATGTGCAGCACCCACCTAGATCAGAAACCACATGGTTATTTCATGCCCTGCCAAAAAAAAAATCATCTGTACATACATTCATATTCATTTCAACTAGAAAACATTATTTCACGTTTTTTTTTACAAGAAAACCTTATTGAAGTTTATGGGAAAAACTGGAATAGGAAATGTGTTTCTTATCAAACCGAATGTGGCCCATAAAATTTACACCCTGCTATAATTGTGTTTATAGAAGTTTCAATGTTTTTCATGTTTGAAGGAAACAAAAATCAAAATAACTAAACGTATTGAATAGATTATTTATTAGGTACTAAAGCAAAACCCACTTATACCCTCAGATATGTAAAGCACAATGATGTCTATCAGACTGGATACCAGAAAATGTGCCCCAGTAAAGAACAAAAATGCCTCCATCTTGAATCGAGGCTTGAGATATTCTTTATGTTCCTGGTACTGAGTGGATACAATCAGAAGAAATCCCAAAGTGCTACTGTATTTATTAGAACTAGCTTAGACCTAAGCCACCGCAATAAGTCACATGCGCAGAAGGGAACAGGCACCAAACAGATGGACTGATTTATTTAAGGAACATGAGGAGGTGGTGTCTTCCACATGTAGGGTGTTGGTTGTTGTGGGTATACCATTTGCTGTGCCAAACTATCTACATTCATTTTATTTTTTGTTGAGGGTAGAAAACGCCAGGTCAGTTGGCAATGGCACATCCTTCTCCCTAACTCAAAATACCACCAATGATACCAGATTCCCTTTAAATTACAGAGAAGAGGTCCTCCGTTGTCTCCCTGAAAGACATTAATTGCAGTTTCTAGATGGTCATTTTTGGCCAAGCTGGATTTTAAGCCTAGTATACAACCTACTAACGTTACTTAATGTACTGGAGATTATAAGTGAAGGCTACAAGGTAGAGATCCAGTTGGAAGGACACTAAGATGTTCCTCAAAAGATACAACTTTCCTTATATACAACATATTTATTGTGTCAAAAATATATTAGAGAGTCATTAATGGCGGAGCTCACCCGCACACAGAGCCTCACCTCGTCCATAGCAGCTACCGCGGGATGTCTGTAACTTCGTCCGATACTTTGTGTGCAGCAAACTAACGCGTTTTGAGCCCTAAACACCGGGCACTTCCGGAAGTGCCCGGTGTTTAGGGCACGAAAGGCGTTAGTTTGCTGCACACCCACCACAACTTTACCACTGTGTTTTGTTTCAATAAAGCCGCTGTTTGAAATTATCACTTTTTTATCACTGTCAGCACTGCGAGCAGGTAACATTTCTGTGTATGTATTTGTGTACCTACTCTATAACAAAGTTGGCTGAAAATCAAAAAATGTGCAGTTGCAGAGGTAGACTATGTAGGGCTAGTATACCAATAATCTCCCAATTATGCAAATTTAACAAAGGTTTAGCGTTTTCTTCTAGGCGTGTAACCCAGACTGTAGGATTCATTAAATACGATTCATCAATGGGTCATAAAGGATGCAACTTTGTGCCCATGGGATTTCAATGAGGCCTATAAAGTATTTATACACCATTATCCAGCATCACTATGGAATACATGTTTGCTTGCCAGTGAGTTTGAGAAAGGTGGGACCATAATCTAATAATTTCTTTTTGTTTGGTGATGGCAGAAATCACATAGAAACACAAGTGGAAACCAAATGTTCTCGAGTCCTAAACCATGGCATCCAACTGGAGTCATAATGAGGTTTAATTTGGAGAAGTGGATGGGTTGGGGGACTAACTGCTTGGGGAGAATTCTGATGTTAAATGTTGGTGCAGCAGAAGATATAAGAACTGTCTTACAGAAGCCCTTCTGCCCTTCTGCATAGCCAGCACAGATCATTCGGGTCTGGTGCAAAAAGAAAGTTGTGCCCATTAGGCAGAGGTGCAATGAGGCTGTGACCAGAACATTCATACAAAGACAACCCACTCAACTCAACCCATGACCAATAAAAATATATAAATGCCCTCCTCTTTAAACAAAACAGGGATAATTTGTCCATATATTGTAATATAATGGAGCTGGCCAACTACCCCAAAATGATGTGCTTAATGTCCTCCTTAATACACTGATAATGGGTTGAGTGTAGAGGAACTATGATGGAATTATGTGACTCACCAGATAGTCAGGCTGGTACATTAGGCTGAATTTACAAAACTGCATGCATGCTAAGAAATCCTGGAATTGCTCTCAAGCCTGGACCTGGCAGTAATTCAAAGGTAGAAATAGAAAAACTCTGGCACTCAAGGCAAGTGAAATGCTGGGTTTCCCCTTGCTTTTTATTTCTTGTGCAGACGTGCAACGTTTCGGGTCACCCATGACCAGTAAAGCCTTTGTGCTGAATGGTTGTTATAGGCGATTAGACCAGAAGCAAACTTTGCTCATTTTATTGCATTTGCCCATTAATCAACTCTGCCTTTTTAATGGTCCCGAATAATTATGATTATGAACTCACATTCTACATGTAAATACAGAATATATCAGATCAAAATGTTTTTCCCTGTTGAAATTGGTTGTAAGATCTACTGTGGTGGTTATAGGCCATAGATTCTCTATTTCTGGGTAATTGTAACCTCTGAGACGAAGAATGTAGGGTGTCACCAGTCTATGGAATGTTTCACTTTTGGAAACAATTCAATTTCTGTTCTGTATCAAACACATATCCAGCATTTATAAATGTATAGTCCCTGCTGTGTATAAATAAATTAAAATCAAAACAAAAACCATTGTACTGAAATGTATCAAAGTTTTTGCTACTTCTGTCCATTAAATTTCTGTTTTGATGTGTCCCATTATCAGTACATTTTGTTCCATTTTTGTTACACCTTCTGTGCATTTTGGCCTTAATACATTTTCTCTATTCCCCCTCATTCCCCCATGTAAACATCGTGGACAACCATTATGACAAAAAATATCAATGACAGTTGCTGAAAACAGCTAAAATTCAGGTCAAACTACTATTCACTCAATGCATGCTAATTTATAGACATACTCTGCCAGCTTGTATAAAAAAACATTTATTTCACAAACAATAACAACATAAACACAATTCTGGTTTCAATAAAGGTAAGTAAGTCACTGTGGCAGTTTACAAACACTGTCCAGATTATTTCTGTTCCAGCCCTATTCAACTTCAGTGGTTCACTCCATGCCTTAGGTGAGTTACCCAAGCAACGTGTTGATTTGAGCTGTAGAACACCATTCTGTTCAATGGGGTGTTAGTGCTCAGTGCAGTTCAGCAGTACCACCCATCTGACTCCTTGTTTCCTAATGCATATCACTTGTGGGGATGAATGATTTTGATAATTTAAAGGAAATACATGTTGTTTTAGTAAGAAGCAGTAATCTTACCCCTTGGCCCTCATTTGTAGATAATAAAGCCCCAAGGTTAAACTGTGAGGCCTTTGTATGTTCTCCTGGTGCTTCAACCAGATAGCTACTAGCTCCTTCTAAAATTGTCTTTGGTACATCTGAATGGGGTAGGTATGCCCCGCTAGTCAGTGAATGATTGAAAGGATGTGAAACATGGGCCCCCAACATTTTTCTTTTACCGGTGAGCCTCATTTAAGTATAAAAAAAAAGTTGGTGGGCAACACAGTCATTAATAAAAAGTTGCTAGGGGTGCCCAATAAGAGTTTTAATTAGTTATTTGGCTGCCTACAGGAGGTTCTGTTTGGCAGTACACATGATCTTTGTTCCTCCAAAACTTGCCTCCAAGCCTTAAAATTCAAAAATAAGCACCTGCTTTGAAGCCACTGGGAACAACATACGTCATTGGTTGGGGATCAGTGACCAGAATCTTTGTAGAGACAGAATATGTGAGCGCCTTATAAAAAATGTATAGTTACAATAATAAATCAAGTTGGTTCACAAAATTATTCTTTTTACCAAAGGAGTAAAAAAACAAATGCAATATAGCTTGCCTGTGGACAACTTAGCAAAAGCAACAGTTGGATCAGTGATGCCGTGTGATACATTGAAAAATTAACCTTGATGGACAAGTGACTCTTTTCAACTCAAATGAACTATGAAACTACTCATCATTAAAGATGGATAACTCTAAATTGGGGTCTTATATAGTAAATAAAGTACCCTCTATTGTAAAATATAAGGATATTATAGGTCACAGAGAAGTTCCATGACCATATAACATTATACAGGTCATGAAACTCCAAGGTTACTTCTAACATCCTAATATTTTCCAACAAGGGGTCGTTTATTTATTATAATACATAATAGTGTGTCATGTGACAAAATCGACATCACTTCACTCCATTTATAACTGATGACATCACTGAGAGCTCTTTAAAAGAATATAGTTTACTGGGTATTCATGACTTTTGTGTATTAAATGGGAATATTATCCCTGAAGGTTTTTTAGACTGTTTGGGTTGACACCAGCCATTTTAAGCTCAACATGATCATCAAAACAAGACCAATCCAAGTTTGCTGATATCCAATGTACTGCCAGCCATCTTGGCTTATACAAGATACAAACATGATAGTTCACCCTCAAATGTAATCAGACTTGGTGTTCAGTCTGAGGTCCATCAAACATCCATTCAATGGGCCCCTTCAGGGATCTAGCCCTGCAGTTTGAGAATATTTGCATAAGGTTAATGCCATATGCTGGTACTTTTCACAGCTTTTATATAGGTTTCAGTGTTTGAATAACAAGTGGTTTAGTTCAGCTCTATAGGGTTATTCTTATCACAGTGTCTTCATCAGTCCTTATATATTTATTGGTCTGCTTGATTCACTTCAACCTCCTCATTATATCAAGTCTCCCCTACACAAAGCTTCAGTTTATGTTGTTCCTTTCTTGTGGCTCCTTTGCCCCAAGCTTATATCTTACTCCATATATTTCAGCATCATGCTGACTGTGACCATATACAAGAAAGAGGCACACAAGGAAGCACAACATAATATAAATACCTATCCTTATATAAATATAAGAATATAAAATATATACAGTCAATGGTCAATGGTCATTTATGAACCACCAACACAGAAGTACACAGGAGCCAAGTAGCAGCACTGGAATACTTAGAGTTGATGAGGAGGATTTAAATATAGCATCTGAGTTGACTACTGTCACTTTATTAGCTTGATCATTGATTGTGGCTACATTAATCATGGTGCTCACATCATCCGTGGAAGCCACATAAGCTGTTGTGACTGCACTAACTGTGCTGGCGGCAGTATCTGCTTTGTTTAAAACATCAGTTGTTGCATTATATGGTGAGAGCCATGACTGATAAGCAGCTACCAGGGTATAAACTCCAGGATAGTTTGGAAGGGCACATCCTTCTCCCCAACTCACAATGCCGACTTGATACCAGACACCCTGTAATTTACAGACAAGGGGTCCCCCGGAGTCTCCCTGGAAGAGAGGAAAGAGGATTAGTTTCCACACTCAGGTCATAAAAAAATAAATGTCCTAACTACAACTTGCCTAATAAGGCTAAAGAATGGTTAAAGACAACTGAAGAACATTCTTCTTCAACAGCAATAGAAAACTTTGAGGCAGTTGCAGTATCTTTGTAGTCACTAAGGATTTTGTAACCTCTGGAATGGAACCAACTAACCCAACAAGGAGTCAACACAAAGGCTGAGATTAGGGACTCTGTGGGAGTTTAGGTTTAGAGGGGCTTCACCTGTGTTTGACAGTTTGTACAATAACGTGTTGGTTGACCTGCATACCTGGCAAGAGTCCTTCTGCCCAGCAGCATACCCAGCACAGATCTGGTCTGTTGGAACTATGGTAACACTGGAACTGATCCCGGTGCTGCTATGGTATATTTTCTCACATGTGTCCCTGCTAATTAGAGGGGTCATCACCTGCTGGAGAGTTTGAGGATACGGAAGGTTCACTGTAATGAGTAGAACAAGACAACACATTGACTATTAGATACATGTTAAAAAATATTAAACACAGCTGACAACAACGTTTTGGCATGATTAATCATTTAGTAGTTAAATGACCAGGTTGCAAAGTGATAATGTAACTACACAACATTAAAATGTATTTTTTGAAAAAAGACCTGTATGTATATAAAATAAGATGATGGTAAAGAGTGTAAAGGAGAGAGAAGAAAAAGAGTAGGACATAGGAGCCATTTTGAAGAGCATGAGAAGATAACTGCTCCTACAGCACTTCACATAACATTGCATTACATACAATACATTGTATTTGTCTAAACAGAGCTTCACCTGAAGAGCCGATTGTGCCCCATCCAGTTACCCAGCATTCCATGCCTTCAGGGAAGCTGTCTGTAGATGAAGTTAGGCAGACAGGTAGGATGTATTTGCTATAGGAAATGGGGCTTGTTAGCTTCACTAGAGCGATGTCTGCAAAGTTACTGTTCTTGTTGTACTCTGAATTCACAATGATAGTCTCCACATTGGATATGATCTCGTTAGGATTGGAAAGAGATAACTGGTATGCCCCCAGCCGAACTTGATACTGGGATGAAAACAAGGAGCTGGTGGGGAGACAAAGTAGTAGAGAGTGAGTTGCAGGGCACTATTAATAACAGGGTTCCCTACAATATCTCACTTAAGAGCAAACACAGGAGGCCAAGTTTATAAAGCTGAACACAGTGTGCAAGGTGCAAAGAGAGGCCACAATCTTCCTTTTTTTTGCACTTTGCACTCTGTGTTCAGCTTTCTACAAATGACCAAAGGCCTCTGTGCTCAGGATGCAAAGTGTAGAGACCCATGTCATTTGGATCCAGTGCTGACTGCATTTGTCAGTGGAGAACTGTTACCCCAATGTTTCTATATACCTGTAACCTTGTTATGAGCTAAGGGGGCCTAGCCTGAAGGTCAGTTAGGGGGAGATTTGGGTTATTTCCTTTTTGTACCCTGGGTACCCCTGTAACTATAGCAGTGTGACTGTTACCCCAATGTTTCTATATATCTGTAACCTTGTTATGAGCTAAGGGGCCCAGCCTGAAGGTCAGTTGGGGGAGATTTGGGGTGAGTGCTTATTTGTACCCTGGGTACCCCTGGAACTATAGCAGGATGACTGTTAACACAATGTTTCTATATATGTATAACCTTGTTATGAGCTAAGGGGCCCAGCCTGAACGTCAGTTAGGGGGAGATTTGGGGTGAGTGCTTATTTGTACCCTGGGTACCCCTGGAACTATAGCAGGGTGACTGTTACCACAATGTTTCTATATATGTATAACCTTGTTATGAGCTAAGGGGCCCAGCCTGAAGGCCAGTTAGGGGGAGATTTGGGGTGAGTGCTTATTTGTACCCTGGGTACCCCTGGAACTATAGCAGGGTGACACCCCAATGTTTCTATATATCTGTAACCTTGTTATGAGCTAAGGGGGCCCAGCCTGAAGGCCAGTTAGGGGGAGATATGGGTTGAGTGTTTATTTGTGCCCTGGGTATCCCTGGAACTATAGCAGGGTGACTGTTACCCCAATGTTTCTATATATCTGTAACCTTGTTATGAGCTAAGGGGGCCCAGTCTGAAGGTCACAAGCAGGGTGACACCCCAATGTTTCTATATATCTGTAACCTTGTTATGAGCTAAGGGGGCCCAGTCTGAAGGCCAGTTAGGGGGAGATTTGGGGTGAGTGCTTATTTGTGTCCTGGGTACCCCTGGAACTATAGCAGGGTGACTGTTACCCCAATGTTTCTATATAACTGTAACCTTGTTATGAGCTAAGGGGCCCAGTCTGAAGGTCAGTTAGGGGGAGATTTGGGGTGAGTGTTTATTTGTGCCCTAGGTACTTGGAACTATAGTGTCTATATATCTGTAACCTTGTTATGAACCCAACCTAACTTGGGTATGTTTTGGGGTGAGTTATTTTCTGGCTAACAATGGAACAGTGTACCTATGTTATCTCTTTTTCATCTTACTGTGTTAGCAGGGGGCTAACGATTCATGGACACAATCATTAGTGTAGTATTCCCAGGGTGCTCTCCAGACTATCTACAAAATATTATCCACCCCTAACACATTCACACAGTATGTTACAATTAATGACTTACTTTTGGAAGCAATGAGCAGCTGTCATAATCCACTGATTGGAGATCACTGAACCCCCACATATATGTGACTTTTTGTAGCGCAGACTGACCTGCCAGGGCCACGCTCCATTTGTAGCAGCCGTACCTCCCACTATTCTACTTGAGACTATGGGAGAACCACAAGCTGGAGCAGAGTAGACTGTGGTGGCCAACCAAATGGGAGAAGAAGTAACTGGAAGGAAGAGACAGAAGAGTGAAAGAGTTAATTACTCATTAATATAATCTGCAGTTAAAGGGAACTTCACTCCTCTAAACTGAGTAACCCACTCAAACCCATTTCTCCGGTCCTAAAAATTTTCTTTCAAACATTCTACCATTTTTGTGAATTATTATCCATAGCTTCTCAATGGTTCTGATTTTTCCTGGTTGCAATAACAAAGTCCAGCTCAGTCATATCTATAAACTAGAAGATGCCTATAAACTCGTTTTCCTGGGTCTCCAATTGCCTGTTCTGCATTTGCAGTGGAATGCAAAGCCTAAACAAAACACAGAGAGATAGGAATGCAGCTCTAAATAATCACTGGAACTGGGATTCTTGTTCCAGCCGCCAGTGGGTATTCTGAATCGCCATTCTGGCCTGACAGTTCTTATTCTGTCTCTTATGAAATATTTAGTAAGCTTAAATGAAATGCAAACCCTCAAAACATATTAGTAGAAAATTGCTCAAAGTGCTCTTCATGTTTGCAATTTACATTCTTCTTTTTTTCTATTGTTTAAAGATGTTTTTCTTTTCTCGCAAATGTAATTTTCTACCGACCGTGTCCCCTCAGGTGGCACTATTTGAGGATTTCACATGCAGTAATGGGTTAGTCTGAATACTAATTAAACACTAAATACATGCTGTGCAGTTTGCCTTATTATTTTGTAATCTGGGAGTCAACCATATTGTTTGTATCCCTGCACTCACCAGTAGAGGGAGCTACTGCTGTTCTCTTACCGCTCTTGACAAATGACTAGGCATGGGAAATCTTTGGAATGTGTGGGTTTATGGTTTTGACAGCAAACCTAAAAATAGTAACTGCTTGTAAAAATAGCCAACATGCCCCGTACCGTATGTATTCTACATATTTAATTAATATTAGTACTGGTATTTCTATCTATATACATAGAGACATATATGTGGTGCTATCAATCATTATTTCTGTTGGTGAAATAACAGCAGAGCAGGCAGTAGCCCTTCCAACACATTTCCCTTTGTATTTATCCATTGCTCCAACCCCTTCTTTGTCCCAGGGTTCCACCCTATGCCCACTCCTTATAACCCTCATCCTGAATAATTAGTGGAATGTTGGATAACAGCCCATAGGAAGGATGTTAATTAGCCGGAACTAATGCAGTTAAAGGAAATTTGAAAAAGTAAAAGAATAATTGTGATACACTGAAGGGCTGAACTTCTCATCAACCCAAATAAACCTTATAACAACGGTTTCAAATAGGCAGTTTACCTTTAATTTAACGTTTAGTATGTTATAGAAAGAATAATTCCAAGCAACTTTGCAACTGGCCTTTATTTTTTTTTTTTTATAGTTTTTGAATTATTTGCCTTGCACTTCTGACTCTTTCCAGCTTTAACATGGGGGTCGTGTACCCCATATAAAAAAAACAAATTCTCTGTAAGACTGCAAATGTTATTGCTACTTTTTATTACTCATCATTCTATTCAGGCCTCTCCTAGTCATATCCCAGTCTCTTATTCATATCAATGCATGGTTGCTAGTTGCTGATTTGAACCCTAGAAACCTGATGACTGAAACTGCAAACTGGAGAGCTGCTAAATAAAAAGCTAAATAACTCAAAAACCACAAACAATAAAAAAAAATTAAAACCAGTTGCATATTATCTCAGAATATCCCTATCAACTATGTAGGTAATTTTATCCCCAGTAATGAGATCGGGTTGTCTCCCTAATACCTCTGACTTTTACAACCAGAATGCGGTAAAGAGGAGATATCACAACACTTAGGGGCCGATTCACTAAATTCGGGTGAAGGGTTAGAATAAAAAAAACTTCGAATTTCGAAGTTTTTTTGGGCTACTTCGACCATCGAATGGGCTACTTTGACCTTCGACTACGACCTTCGACTTCGAATTTAACGATTCGAACTAAAAATCGTTTGACTATTCGACCAGTCGATAGTCGAAGTACTGTCCCTTTAAGAAAAACTTCGACCCCCTACTTCGGCAGCTAAAAGCTACCGAAGTCAATGTTAGCCTATGGGGAAGGTCCCCATAGGCTTGCCTGTGATTTTTTGATCGAAGGATTTTCCTTCGATCGTTGGATTAAAATCCTTCGAATCGTTCGATTCGAAGGATTTAATTGTTCGAACGAACGAAAAATCCTTCGATCGATCGATCGCAGTATTTGCGCAAAATCGTTCGACTTCGATATTCGAAGTCGAACAATTTTAGTTCACAGTCGAATATCGAGGGTTAATTAACCCTCGATATTCGACCCATAGTGAATCGGCCCCCAAGTATACTTTGTTGTTTATCAGCCCATTTAAGGTATTTTTGAGATATATTAGAAGTTCTAAACTCTTTTCAAGGTGTAACGAGTCAAACATCCATCCCCAGTAGCCCCAATCCCTCTCATGGGCTGGAGCATAATAGTTGTACTTTAAGGAAAAATCAGGGTGGGCTGGATTCTATTGTATAAATTAAAGAATTCATAAAATTCAGAAGCTGACAGGGGCAGATTTATCAAGGGTCGAATTTTGAAGTAGAAAATACTTCAAAATTCGTCCATCTAATAGAATACTACGACATTCGAAGTCAGAGGATTTTATACAACGTATTCCGATCGTCGAACGATTTTATCATACGATCGTACGATTTTCCCAAAAAATCCTTCGACTTAAAAAAAATTACCATTGAAGTAGTAGCCTATTCGATGGTCAAAGTATCCAAAAATTACTGTGAATTTCGAATTTTTTACTTCGAAAATTCCCTCGATTTCACTTTGACCCTTGATAAATCTGCCCCTTAGTAATGGTAACTGAGACACTTACCTAGAAGAAGTAGAAAGTCCCTGAATGCCATTGCTCTTTTCTATTAAGGACTTGCTGACTTGTAGTTCATATAATGAGAAATTTCCAACGTTGTGCTCCTCACACTGCAGTCTGTGTTTTGTTCTTTTGTGTGTCACATTACAAGGTTGGAATATATATATGTCAGTATATACTCTGTCCTTTTCCTTGGGAATGTGAACAAACCTGTTTGTGTAGAGTAGTTACCAACAACCAGTGAGGGACATACCAGATTTCTGTTTTTTTTTTTTTTTTTGTGCAGCCCATTGCAAGTCAAACTGTAGTTGTAGTCGGTTAAGTTGTACCACCTTTAACAAAGAGCCAAATGTCCAAATGGCGAGAATGGAGAAAGATTCCTATCCTAATGAATTGTGGTCTTAATTGTCCATGCACTGTAAGTAACGAGCATGGGAAATGCACACCCTAAAAAAACAAACGAGGTGCGAATTCACTGGAATCAGAAAAGAAGCCAAGGGATTGCACACTCCCAAAATAAAAATACAAAAGTCGTTATTAAATAATCACATCATAAAAAAAACCAAAGCGTCTCAACCACAAAAGATGGTCTTCGTCAGGGGAAAAATGTACAAAAAGGTACAAAAGTTTTTCTTCTATAATCACATCATTAAAAAGCCTAATGCATTTCAAACACAAAAGGTGGTCTTCATCAGGGGAGAAAATGTAGAAGAAGATACCAAAGACTTTGTTATATAATCACATCATTTAAAAGCCCAACGTGTTTCAACCACAAAAGGTGGTCTTCATCAAGAAAAATGTAATGTAAAGGAAACATGCTACTTAAAATGCGTCGGGCTTCTTAATAATGTGATTATTTAAGAAACACTTTTGTATCGTCTTCTACATTTTTCCCCTGATGATGACCACCTTTAGTGATTAAAACGCGATGGGCTTTTTTATAATGTGTTGATGTTATTATTTAAGATATACTTTTGTATTTTTATTTTTGGAGTGTACACTCCCTTGGCTTTTTTAGTCCATGCAACGTAAGACTAGATCATTTTACAGAGGATTACTGGTATTATTACCTGTTTAGCTCATTAACTGGTTGATTGTACAAGGAAAGATAAGAACTATCCCACAGCAGCTAAGCAATCAGATTAGAGAAAGACTTTTGCGTCTTTTCCTGCACTCTAGCAAAAAGTTAGTGAGGGGTGAATTAATGCACAGGCTACCATTTAGCTTTTTACAAAAACTATATCTATTTTATTTACTAGGTCCAGTGGGACAGTCCTGCTGGGAGAAGACAAGGCACGCGCATGCACCTGGATGCGGAAAATCCAATGACATCCCAGTGATAACCCTGACCAGGTATAGGGAACTCGGGTGTGCACTTACCTGGATATGCAGCATGCAACTGGACCCAGCAGTAACCTAGAAGCATGGTCTGTGCAGATGTAGCCTAGGGGCCCCACATGTCATTAATGTGCCACTAGTTACAATAAGTGCCCCCTAGGAACAAAAGGCAGTCACCTATCATTATCTAGGTGGGGTAGTATGCTTAAAAAGGAGAGACCTTACTACATACTGTGTTAATAGTTGTCTCTTTGATATGCAAAGCACTTACTAGCTGAAATGGAAGTGCAGAGCTAATTGACAATACAACATTAAAGACCCACTATACCTCCATTATTCCTTCTGTGTATCTTTAATTACAGTATATCCCTTTTGCTTTAGCTTCTACAGTGGGGCTACTGGCTGCCATTATGGCTGATTTACACATTAGCAGTCATGAAAAAAATGGATGCAACCACTGTGTATATTGATTCCATTCATTAAAGGTCCATCCTGCTCAGACATGCTTTGTTGGGAGTCCAAGTCTATGGCTTGGACTCCCAACAAAGTCAGAACTCATTCTGTGTCGAGAGAATCTGAAGCTGCCCCTGCTGTCGACATCATTGCCCAATGGGCACCACATTTGCTATTTAAATATAAAGTCATAAAATAATAATATTCAAGCATAGGTATTCTTCTTTACTACAGTAGTAACAACCCCTATATTTATTCATATTATATACAGATACCAGAAGACTATGCTACTATGTATAAAATATACTCAGTCACTGGAGGAAATTACATTTAATTTCTTTACAGTGGGAGGGAACCCACACAGACATGGGAAGAAGAGGCACACTCCTTGCAGATAATGACCAGAATCAAATTCAGAACCCCAGTAGTGGAAAGCAGAAGTGCTGATCTCTGAGCCATCATGGCACCCATATAAATTGCTGTGACCATTATGCAAGTCTACTGTATGGGAACAAATAACCCAAACAAAATACCTTTTACAGTATAGGATAGAGGTAATGATATATTAAGGACTAGGATATGCCACTTCTATCTTTTACCATTGGGATGGTGGGAACTTAGTAAGTCCTGCAAGTGTACTATTGTATATCCCTACATCATTACAGAGAAAGTCCCTGGTTTCAAACTAGAGACGTGTTATATACTGGCCGCTGCTCCTCCTGCTTGAGCCACAGGAGGCAGCAGGGCATTAGCCTTGCTGATATTATAATATTAATATATATTAATATATAATAATTCATATATATAATCTCCAACACTTCTTTCTTGTAAATATTCCTTGGTCAACACACAGGCTGTCCAGCTGTGAGTAATAGCTAATTAATGGGCTATTTAAGCCCACTTCCCTGACACCCTGGTGCTAGATCTTTAGCCAATCTGCCTACTCCAAGTCACCCAGAGACAAATCTTCTCTAATCCCCAGATGCCTTCCTGTCACCAAGAATACAAATTACAAGCGGGATGGCATATGAAGTAGAAAAGTCACTGGGAGACCAATCTCCCCATCTGTCACCACCCTTAAGGACTTTGCTTGTTAGCTACCTGGCCAGACCTTTGCCTGGACTTGTACTTGCTTTTCTGTCTGTCCATGCATTTTAATTTTCCTTTAATAAATATACCTAGAACTTCCAGTTCTTATAAGCGACGAGTTACTCAGCACATAGGCTCCATACAAACCAGCACTATTACTAACAGAAAGCCAGTAAGTTGGACATCTGTGGTGGGCAAATTATTTGAAGGCTTGTTAAGGGATCACTTTCAAAATGTTGTCCTAGTGAATGGCATTATGAGCAGCAATCAGCATGGCTTTATGAAGGATAGGTCATGTCAGACGAATATGGGAGAGAGCTCATAGTACAAGTTGATTCCGGGACTGGTCCAATTGCCATTTTGGAGTCAGGAAGGAAAATTTCACCTCTGAGGCAAATTGGAGAGGCTTCAGATGGTTTTTTTTTGTCTTTCTCTGGATCAACTGGCAGTTAGGCAGATTAAAAAAACTAAAAGGTTGAACTGGATGGACATGTGTCTTTTTTCAGCCTTACTTACTACGTTACTATTTGCAACTAAATTTGTGCAACTCAACGTAAAGTTAGAAGATGACAGTCCTTTACCAAGAGGGCTGTAA
This sequence comes from Xenopus petersii, assembly GCA_038501925.1. Taxonomy (NCBI): domain Eukaryota; kingdom Metazoa; phylum Chordata; class Amphibia; order Anura; family Pipidae; genus Xenopus; species Xenopus petersii. The sequence continues at coordinate 6,476,104 of CM076689.1, read as the reverse complement.
ATATTAGCCCCCATTTATAAACTAAGATTCTTAATGAGTTTCTTGTTTTTCTTCTAAGACGAATAAAAATACTATAAGATATGTGTAAGGAAATTACCTGGGGTGCGGCGGCGTGGACGGCCGCCACGCCGCCGTGCTCCTGATCCGACGCCATCTTGATTATTCTAAGGCGCGCGCGGCGCACCTCTTAAAGGTACAGGCGCGCTGGCGTGATTGCGCCAGCGCGTCTTGACGCTCGTTTTGGCGCCAATTTTGAAAATATTTAAGCCCATTTCTGACCCCCAGCCAGTGCCCGTGATAGAACTTGTTTCTTGTGGTTCCTGAGCCTTTTGCGTTTGTTCTGATCTGTTCTAAGTCTGTTTGATTACCCGTGTTTGACCCAGCCTGTTCCTGACTATTCTGCATTCTGTATCCTGACCCTCGCCTGCCTACGACAACTCTTCCTGCTTGCCCCTTTGATTGATTATCCGGTTTGACCCTTGCCTGCCTGACGATTCTTGTTATCTGCCTGCCTCGACCCAGCCAGTCTGACGTTTCTCTTGCCTGCTCCATTTGTACCGTGACCTTCGGCCCAAAAGACTCTGCTAACAGCTGTGCCCCTTCGCCAGCCAGAACATCTCGCCTTGCACCCCTCGTTAAGTCCAGGTGGCACCCAAGTAAGCTGAGGGCTCCTCCCGAAGCCCAACGGTGGTCACACTACTGGTGAAGCCGAGCCGAGACCAGGGTGCTTGGCATTTGTTCTGGTATCGGGTGCCGGCCGTGACAATATGCTTTTTTGGCTAGGTCACCAAATGATCTTCTTTTTACCTAATTTAGCCACTAAAATGCTGGGCCTAACCCATGTGGCACCAGGGCCAAAGGCCAATGGATTATAATGGGAAGACCTGTTGAGAGAGGACCTCATCAATACAATGATGTTGTCCTCATCTAATGGTTTTTATTTTATTTTTTTTAAAGAATGCTTTTTATTGAATTTTAACAACACATAAAAAATTAAGGGGGGGAAAGAGGGTAGGAAAGAGCGAAGAAAGAAAAGAGAAGAAAAAAAAAAAAAAAAAACAATAATAAAAAGCAATAATTTGGCTGGAGGCACAAATGACAGTTACAGTGAGGTCGCTAGTGATTCAGTCCATGGAGACCAGACATCTTCAAATTTCCCTGGACACCCTCTCGCCACATATGTAAGTTTGTAAAGTTCCAATTGAGAGTTGACAAGGGTGATCCAGTGCTGCAAAGTCGGGGGTGATGGTCCCATCCAGTGAAGTGCAATGGTCTTTTTACCGTAGAACAAAAGCAGTCTCATTAGGGTTCTAGTTCGGGCTCTGGGTACCATGGAGTCTACTAATCCCAACAAACAAGTGGCAGGGTTAAGTACCTGGGGTAGGGCTAGTTCTGTTCCCATAAATTGAGTGACCTGGTGCCAAAACCTGTTCACAGCAGGACAATGCCACATCATATGAAGAAAATCGGCTAGCTGTTCACTACACCTCGGACACTTAGGTAGATCACGTTTACCCATAGCATGCAATTTTTGAGGGGTAAGATAGGTCTGATGCACAATTTTAAACTGAACAAGTTTGTCCCTAGTGCTAACAAGGGGTTTGTACAAAGAACCAATAATTTCGTCCCAGTCATCTTGGGCTAACTGAATCCCACTGGCTTCCCACTTATATTTAACTCTAGGGCGTGGATCGTATTTCCGAGATAGGAGCAGCTTGTAGGACTTAGAAAGGAGCTTCACCTTAAGTGGGCGGGAGATCAGGTCCTCAATGTCAGGAGACTGCACAAGTGGGGGCCTGGGGAACTGGGCAGTGCACAAGTGAGCAATCTGCAGGTATCTGAACTCAGAAAGGTTAGGATGGGAGGTGGCCTGTTGCAGGAGGGGAAAGGTGTTCAAAACATTGTCAGTGTACAGGTGTTTGATATGTTTAACTCCAAGTCTAGCCCACGTCCCCGCCTCCGTAAAAGTAGAAAAGTGCACTAAATTACTATTGCCCCACAGGGGCGTTTTGGGAGAAATACTCCCTGTCTTGTCCGTTAGGTGTAGCATGACATCCCAAGCCCTTTTAGTAGCATCAAGCACTGGTGGTAAGGGGCTGATATCCTTCCTGCACCTATACAAAGCATTCTTAAGGCTTTCTATAGAGGTAAAGAAAAGGGCTTCCAAGGTCGATGCAGGATTTTCAGTATCAAAGCATCGCCAATTAGCTATGTGAGTACTCTGTGAAGCTAAATAATACAACTCATAATTAGGGGATGCGAGGCCTAGATGTTCAGGCAAGGCATTCAGAGTTGCGCGGGAGAGTGTCGGGGTCTTGTTCCCCCAGATGAATGCGGACTGGATACGATCGATCTCCTGTAGAGATTTTTTCGGGATATGACACGATGTGTTACCCAGAACATACAAAAATTTCGGCAGGAAAACCATCTTGCAGATGTTGATTCTGCCAATAAGAGTAAGGGGTAGGTTTGCCCAGTGGTCCAGGGTCAATTTGAATTTGTGTAAAAGTGGCTGGAGATTGTGCAATAGAAACGTGGATGGATGCCTATGAATGTGTAAACCTAAGTATTTGAAAGAGTGGACTATTTGCAGTTCACATTGAGGGTCCAGCATATCCGGGGACAGATTGTCTAAAGGAAAAATCATAGACTTATCCCAATTTATTTGGAGGCCTGAGAAGTTCCCAAAACGCTTGACAATACCCAAGGAGGACTGCAAAGAGATGTGGTGATCAGCAAGATAGAGTAGTGTGTCGTCTGCGTACATTGAAATCTTTTCCTCAACTGTTTTATAGAGAAGGCCTCTGACTAGGGGGGATTGCCGAATCTCAATGGCCATAGGCTCGATGGCCAGGGTGAAGAGGAGGGGAGAGAGAGGGCAGCCCTGTCGGGTGCCCCGGGATAAGCTAAAGGCAGGTAAAAGTATCCCATTAACCCTGATGGCTGCTTGGGGCTCCTTGTACAGCAATTGGACCCATTTTATGAAAGCAGGGCCGAATCCCATTCTAAACAAGACTTCCCAGAGGTAAGGCCACTCAATGGAATCGAAAGCCTTGGCCGTATCGAGGAAAACCACCAATCTGGATCCTACATTCTCATGAGGCAATTGTAAATTAAGAAATAGCCTTCTAAGGTTAAATGAGGTTGATTTGGCAGGCATGAATCCAGATTGGTCAGGTTCCACCAAAGTCGACACCACCTTGTACAATCGATTAGCCAACACCTTGGCAAGAATTTTAACCTCCATATTCAGAAGGGAGATTGGGCGATAGGAGGAGCATAGTAGTTCATCCTTCCCAGGTTTCGAATAAGGACAATAGTCGCTTCAGCAAATGATTTTGGAAAGGAGAAGTCCCGAAAGGCAGAGGATAGTGTTTCATGGAGAATGGGGACATGTTCCTTGACATGAATCTTGTACCAGTCTATAGGAAAACCGTCCGGTCCGGGGGCCTTCCCTGAGGGAAAGGATAAAATGGCTTCAGCCAGCTCAAATTGGGAAATGGGGGCATCTATAAATGTAGCCTGGGCCTGAGAGAGTTTTGGAATGGGTATAGTGTCAAGATAGTCGTGCAGTTCTGCTGCAGAGTAGTGGGCGGTAGAAGCGTACAAAGCTTTATAAAACTCACTAAACGCCAAGGAAATATCCTTAGGAGAGGTAAGGACAGCCCCAGAGCACGATTTGATTTTGGGAATGGCAGTGGAGGTCTCCTGTGCTTTGGCTAGAAACGCCAGAGGTTTTCCATTTTTGTCCCCCAGGGCAAACATTGTGCTAGTGGCATGGAGCATTTTTTTCTTAGTTAGTTCTATCCTGTACAGATTTAGGCGTCTAAGAGCCGACGCAAATTCTGCATGATTGACCAATGATGGGTCAAGTATGTAAGCAGATTCGGATTCCCTCACAGCCAGTTCCAAAGTCTCCAAAGCATCCTTACCATGTGCCCTCACCGCAGCTATAGATGCTATTAAGTTACCTCTCAGAACAGCTTTGAGGGCATCCCACGTAATTTGGGGGGAAGCAGATAGTCGGTTATCCTGCCAATAATGTGTAATGGCGGTCGTGGAGTTGGTTACCACAGTCTCATTCTTTAACCAGAAGGGGCTAAGTCTCCACTGCCTAGAGGTAGGGTCTGGAATCAAGGCTAGCGAGAGGAGTAAGGGAGCATGGTCGGAGATTGCTCTGGGTAGGTATCGGATCTCACGTACTTTAGGCAAGAGATCGGGGGAGAGCAGAGCCAAGTCTATTCTAGAAAGAGAGTGGTGAGTGGCCGAATAGCAGGAGAACTCTTGTCTCTCGGGGAACTTCCACCTCCAAACATCAGTCAAGCCATAAGCCATTGCCCATTCTGCAAGTTTCGAGGTGGTGGGGGCCGTAGTAGAAAGTCTGTCCATAGCAGGATTGAAGCAGGCATTAAAATCACCCATAATGCAAAGGGGGGCCGGGGGGAGTTGTACTATACCCTGATATATTTCCCTAAGCACCACATCAGTGAAAGGGGGGGGAATGTATACATTCACCAATAAAAGAGGGTTTCCAGCTATGGTACATGCCAATATCAGGTAACGGCCTAACCTATCAGAGCGAATATCAAGAAAGTCTAAAGGGAGGCCCTTACGGATAATGAGAGACGTACCTCTAGCATAAGAAGAGAACGTGGTATGATACGTATGGGACGCCCAGGGTTTGCGCAAAGCCAGGACCCTATTCCCTGTCAAATGCGTTTCTTGGAGCAAAAGAATGTGAGGGTTGTACGTTTTGAGATAGTTAAAAACCAATGCACGTTTAACCTTATCGTTCAAACCCCTCACATTCCAAGATACAATAGTTACTACAGACATGATAACCCACAGAGACAATATATACTCACAGTCCCAAATTCGACTCCATGGCACCCAGGCGACACCTCAATCAACAAGGTAAGTTGAGAACAGATATTCCAGCCAAAACCAAAAAAAAAACTAAAAAGACAGAAAGACAGAGAGAAGAGAGGGAGAAAGAACACAACACAAACCCATACATACCCCAAAAACACCCCCCACCCTGCCCAGTCCTGAAAATACAGCGGGCTTAGTATCCCAAACGTCATGGAACTGGAGAAAGTGGTTGCCCATAGCTCAGTCGCTGCCAGCTGAGAGATCTGTGAAAGCGAGCCGTGGGCTGGAAATCAGCAGGACCAAAAGAACAGCTGATGGACAAAAAATTGTAGGACATCTGAACCTGGCAAACACGTTTCCACTGTGCAGACACGGATCTTGAGAGGGTCCCAAACCAAGCATTACTCTTGGCCGAAGGGTGGTCAGAGCCTGTGAAGAGGAGGTAGCCACTTGGTAAGTTGTATAAGGCGTACGGCAACGCCGGACTCCGCGTGGGAGGCTAGAACGGATAGGAATAAGGCAACTGCCATGCCGATCAGGCGTGGAGATAGGGGTATCTTCAGACTCTGGAGCAGGGTAGCCATAAGTCGGGTCAATACAGGGCACAGAGCCACGCTCAGCCATGCAAAGTGAGGAAACTCCCACACAGAGGGAGGCAATCAAGGCACATAGCGGAGACCAACTATAGTCATTCGTAAAATGGTTTTTATTTTTACTTGTCCGATAAATATCTTCCAGATTTTTAGCTAAATATCAGTGGGGCGAACCATAGGGAACCACTTGGAGGGGCCAAGTCAGCAGAAATTATTGACCTGTGTTGTTCTACCTTAACTTTCCCATGAGTTCTAATGGTATAACACCACTGGGTAAATGATTATATGGCTATAAAAGTCCTTCTTTTTTATTTAGAGATTTATGAGCTAGTTTATACTGTAAAAGACAGCAGGGAATTGCTTTCATAAAGTTATCTGTGTAGACAAATCTCAGCAAATCACCTTTGCAGAGACCTGTTGACATATAACTTTTGACAAGGGCATTAAAGTGCATAGATGCTAAAAATAACCACGTTGTGATGCTTGCATAATGCCCTTTGTCACGCCTGTGGAATTTATGCAATAATTCAGTCTACTAACTATGATATTTCAACTTTTATTGCTGTAGCATTGAATCAGTTCTTTTTATAACAAAAAATATTCCCCCTGTTGTATTTCATTTCAGAAACTTTCCCCTTGTTAGTCCTATCAACATTTACTTTTACCCTGTGTATCAACCTATTCCCATAAAGCACTTTCTCAAGGTCAACACCCTGCCCCTTCCCACCCAACTACTACTAGTGTTTAGTGGGTGGAACGTGTTCAATGAAAGCAAAGACCATATGATGAAACTTGCATTCTCCTTTGCCGATTTTCAGAATGTTTTATTTATACATTCCAAAATGCTTTTGTATTTCACATATTCGGAGAATTGCAAAATTTTCCAGAAATTCTATTTATCTTTAATAATCAGTAATGTTCGAATCTGACCCATGCAGTGAAACTCTGCGAAAAATTTTGCTCAACAATAATTAGTTGCAATATGTCTCCGCACTATTTTTGATCATTGACCAATTTATTCCATGAAAACGACAAATAACAAGAGTGCCAAAATAAATTTGGCAAATGGTTTGGAAGGGATTAAATTAAAAGGAGTATCACACATAATAAAAATATGGGAAGAGGTGAAAATGTCTAGATTGAGTCTGTAATATGGGTTTTTGGGTAAGGTACAAGCCATTGTAAAATGTGAAAATAAATTATTAGGAAAATATTCCAGACCAGATTGATCCTCCTCCAAGAGGGAAATTACTTTTTTTTTTTTTTTCTGGGGGTGCTAATTGGTTGAAGTTGCCTTCCCTAAAAACTCCTTGAGGGTCAAGTAGAAGTTCTAAATGAGGCCCCTTGTCAGTTGGCATATTCTAATTGGGTTGTACAGTAGGTCAGCAAGTGTGGGTTGTATGCCCAAACAAACAAAAGAGAGGGGATTGATCAATGCATATTTCCTGGACCTGTTTTATCAGTAATTGATGTGGTACGATGGCTTACCAATTTTATGATCATCACTACAAACCCCCCCTATTTTTGAAAACACAAATTATTTATAAAACAGGGGACCAGGGAATGTGCATTGATCAATCCCCCTCTCTTTTGTTTGTGTGTAGTTAATATGGCCAGATGTATTTCTGTATTTTTATTTAGCCTTGGAGTGCTCCCACAACCCCCATTTTTTTAGTATTTGTGTGTTCAAACCAACTAGTGTGGGCTTCTACAACAGTATCTCTACTAAGGTACACTATCTTTTCTGATGATCCTTATGAAGATAGAAGGGGTCATTTACAAAGTGTAAGGCAAAGTATAAAGTGCGAAAAAAAAGTTTGACTCTGAATGCAGATGCCTGCATGTGTACATCAATAAAGCACAGCCTGCCATTGGCAGTATTATATTCATGAGAGGGAAGGAATGTATGTGCCCCCATTTACCCATATCACCAGAATTCCAATCCAGCACTAAGTGCAGAGAGCTGCAGCATCTGGGTGCATGTGCTCTTTGAATTAGAACCAAGATTAAGGATCAAGCTTTTGCACCCCTTAGTACTCTAGCACTTGCATTCAATGGGTATGTTCCTGGTTATTTCCCCAAACCCCACTAACCAGAGAGAATCAAGTTTTCACAACTAGTCAAGGTAATCTATTTTCAGTGAATTTCATGAGGAAAGACTAAAAGGCACATTGGCACATGTATAGATGTTCCCAATAGTCTGTGAAATCACCCAGAAATGTTGATATAATTCCCAGTTTTATTTCATAAAAACATACAAAGAAACAACAAATACAATTCAGGTTCAAGTAACAAGAGGTAATTATTTCAGTCTTTAGCTACTTTTACGGCCTTTGTTTATTGACAGTTCATGAGTTACAGACAGATGGTCCCGGTCAGTGCAGGAATTTCTAGTCCCAAATCAGTAATGCCCAAAACTGCTGTCATAAAATCCAACTCACAACAACCCAATGTAGTTATAAACAGCTGAAGGCAAGCAGTGCATCTCTTAGATGCATATATTCCCTTCCCTGATTTGATTATACAAATTAAGATTCGTATTCGATTCGGTATTCGCGGGTTTGTGTAAATCCAAAATATTGAATTCAGTGCATCCCTAGTTACTTTGAATTTGAAATGAGGCTTTTAGAATATCGATTTGCACATTTTGGGGGTTATTTACTAAACTCCGAATGCAAAAATTGTTTGTTTTTTTTTAATAAAATTGGACTTTTTCGGAATTTATTAAACTCCAAGGATGGAAAAGTCGAGGTTGCATATAAATGAATGGTAGAAGTCCCAATGATTTTTTTTGATGTGCACTGGGTTTCGCGCAATACCCCGGAGTTTTCAGGCAAAAAGCATAAGAAATAGGAGTTTTCCGGTGAGAAAAAAGAAAAAAAAAGTAAAAATCAGAGGAAAAGTCGGAAAAAATCATGAAAATCTGATTTTTTCCTGCAAAGCAAATTTTTGGGAAAATGTAATAAAATAATAAGTATAAAAACCCAAGCAGATTTGATCAGAGTTTGTAGCAGAAAATATTGAGATAAATTTGGACTTTGATAATTAACCCCCTTTGTGTTTATCACAAAAAAGTTTTATGGTTCTATGTGCTAGTGATCTTGCTCATAGAATACTGAATGGGGACATCTAGTGGTATGTACTATGCTAATAACAGAGACGGCAAGTAACCCCCTTGTTGGTCTACTCAGGACTTATTTGAGACCTTATTTTACTGTTATGCGATAAATCGATTAATTATGAATAAACTTTGATCTGATGTGGTTGTTGTTTTTCCATGATCACATTTCTTCCAAAAAATAAAAATCTTATTTTTAAGATTCTTTTTTTAAATACAAGATTGGCTGGGACTGGAACTTTCCCCCAAAAGACATAATGATTGTCAATTAAAATAGTTATGTTTTTGTTTTCTAAACAGGGAAATATTTATCTACTCAAGGATCATATTGTACATTTTGGCACACACTCCCCAACAAAACATAAAACAAAAAAATCTGACATTGTCACAAATATATGAATTCACATTTTACGGAACAATATTTTCACAGTGATAAATCCCAGCTTTAAAGACTGGCATGAGTGATTGCACAAGCAAATAAATTAGTCCACAATAGTCAATAGCGTTATTCAAGTAAATCATACACAATTTTGGAAAGTCAAAAAAAGATGATGCTCGGAGCAACATATTGTAACATTAAATGCAAACAACTAGATTTTACAAGTAAAAAAATGTATTTTATAGACATAAACATTTTTTGAAAAATATTGGTATAATTTTTACTAAGAAAATATTTTTTACAATTCAGATTCAGATACTTAGTTTTGTGATCACTAAATTATGTTTTCCAGCGTAATTATTAAAAATTCATGATTTTTTTGTATTTAGTTTTTAAAATGTATTTCGCGACAATGGCAGACTGGAGCAACAAGGCCCCATTTGACAACATTTTTAATAAAATACATTTTGTTAATACAAAATATATGATCACAAAATGAATGCTTATAAACAAAAAACAAACGATACAAAAAAAATACAAACAATAATATTTAGTATGGAAATACTTTTTTTGCAATCTAAAGAATTCATTTTGGGATCACTTATTTAATTTTATGATACGCAATTATATTTAAAAGCTTAATAAGCAATTCATGAATTTGTTTGCATTTTTGTTGTTTGCAGAAATAAAATCCCTGCCATTTTATTCTAACAAAATATTATATTAAACACAAAACACTAGCACAATTTTATAAGCACAATACATTCACGATTACATTTTTAAACAAGAATGTAATCTATGAATCCAAACAATTTTTAGCAGGAAAATATTTTTTGTAATTCTGTGCTGACATCATTTATAATAAATCTTCTAATATCTAAACTCTTCTAATATCATTAATTTTTGCTTACGACATTAATCTTTTGCTGATCACAAAATTATATTTTGCAGCTTAAATATACATGTTTTTTAAAAATGTTATTTTGCTAAATAGAGTACTACCAGCTTTCACATTTTACACCATGTTCACACACAGCTTTGTTAATTACGCCACAAATGCACAGCATTGTGGAAAACCATGGCACATTATAAAAAATAAAAAGTACAGAAATAATACAAATATAAAGGATTTATAGTATGCCCTTTCTTGCAAAGTATACAACTATTTCTGACAACAGAGGAAATCAGTTTTAGATGCCAAATGCCTGTAACTGAAAATAATTGACAATAGTTCCTGCAATAGGCAATTCTACGTGAGCGCATTCATAAATTATAGGTACTTGAACGTTCTTTAAACAAGCCTCAATCTTGATGTGTGTCACGCTATAAAAACGAGGGGATTTGTGAGGCTGAAAAAAATGATCCCCCAATTATTATTATTATTATTGATATGTATAATTAGATCACCAACATTTTGCTGTGCAATACTGTACAATTCACAGTTTCTTTTCAATTTCATGGTGCTCTACAAATCCCAGTAGATGTGCATGAATTCATCACAAATATTTGCAGCAAATAAAATATATGGAGTTATCTGAGGCTAAATACAATATTCCACCAGTCATGCAAAAGCAAGCTAACTCCAAGTAAGATGGCCGATGCCTTGAGAACTGATGATGAGGATGATGATGATGATGTTGATGACATGAAAGACGTGAAACTAATTACACTGCGTGCGGAGATCCATGATTCATAAGTTGGAACAAAAGTATAAACGCCTGGTCGATTTTTAGAGGCACATCCTTCTCCCCAGCTCACAATGCCAGCCTGATACCAGACCCCTTGTATTTTACAGACAAGTGGTCCACCTGAGTCTCCCTGGAGTGGAAAAAAGAAAAATAACTTAATTGACTGTCCGGCTAGAAATTGTTTTGTCAGTGCACTAGATCTAGATTAGCTTTGGCCTGTTCCTAAAAACAAAGGGTGCTTAATTATAAGGAGGGCTATTTATAAGAATTCAGTTTTGGGTACTTTTAGAGGTTTTTTCTACTTTGAATAAACACACCTTATTCATTAAAAAACTGTATAAATAAAACTTGTATGTAAACATTATGGGGGGAAAAATCAAATACCTCAAATTTGTGGTTTACTCATCATTTTTAGTTTACATATTGCCTAGGGCAGCTCCCATTGACTTCTACATGACCTCGGGAGAGTTTAGATTCCCAAAGTTTTATATTTAATTTTTAATTTTTTTTGCTTAATATTGCTTAACATTGATACATATATCCCCCTTATATGCTTCATTCTTTCATTGACAAAATGCTATTCTGGATCTAGTGATCTCAAATAGGGATGTAGCGAACTGTTCGCCGGCGAACTTGTTCACGCGAACTTCGACCGTTCGCGCCCGCCGAATGTTCGCGAACGTCGCGCGACGTTCAACAATTTGGGTTCGCGTTCGATTCGTTCGACCATTCGACCATTCGAATTCCTTCGACCGCTAAAAATCGAACGATTTCCATTCGTTCAAACGATTGTAAGCATTCGATCGAATGAAAAGCATTTGATCGAATGGTTTTTGATCGTTCGATTCAAATGAAAATCCTTCGATCGAATGATTAAAATCCTTCGATCGTTCGAATCAAACGATTTTAGCGGGTGTTCGAAGTTCGCGAACTGTCCGCGAACGTTCGCGGCGTTCGCGAACATCAAATCGGCAGTTCGCTACATCCCTAATCTCAAATGACCCAGAACTTATAGCAAATCTGCAAGTCATTGAATCCCTGGGTAATAGTGACCATAATGTTGTATCGTTTAATGTCTGGTGCAAAAAACAAATATATACTGGGGCAACAAAAACCATGAATTTTGGAAAAACTAATTTTAGTGCCTTGAGGGCTGTCCTACAGAGCATTGATTGGGGCATTAAGTTTTCAGCTAAAAACACAGAACAGAAATGGTTGTCATTTAAAATGATATTAAATCATTACTGTTCTCAATTTATTCCCTTAAGGAGTAAATGTAGAAGCTCTAAGAATCATCCTGTGTGGCTTAATACAGAAGTAATAATAATAATAAGTTAATAGGAAAGAAGAGAAAGGCATTTAAAAACTAAAAATCTGTTGGGACAAAAGCTGCATTTAATGAATATAAACACTGTAATAAATGTTATAAATCAGCAATTAGGAAGGCTAAGAAAAGAAATGAAGAGTTAATTGCGGTGGAGGTGAAAACTAACCCTAAAAAGTTTTTTAAATATATTAATAGTAAAAATATGCAGGTTGAGAGTGTTGCTCCATTAAATAATGGTACCAGTATGGTTGTAACAGATACAGATAAGGCAAATGTGTTAAATCAGTTCTTTTCTTCAGTGTATACAATAGAGGTGTCTGAGTTCCCAGACTCACTTCATAACTGCACTAATGGCTCAGCTCAATCTATATATGATTCAGGATATGATTCATAAAGCTTTAATAAAAATTAATGTAAACAAGGCTCCAGGGCCTGATGGCATACACCCCTGGGTTCTAAGAGAGCTTAGTTCAGTTTTAGACCAGCCCTTATTTCTGATTTTCTCAGATTTGCTTTGATCTGGTATGGTGCCTATGGATTGGAGAAAAGCTGATGTTATTCCAATATTTAAAAAGGGATTACGATCTGAGCCTGGCAACTATAGGCCAGTAAATTTGACATCCATGGTGGGCAAATTATTTGAAGGCTTGTTAGGGGATCACATTCAAAATTTTGTCCTGGTAAAAGATATGGAAAATCTTAGCTATGAGGAAAGACTGGCCAAATTGGGGATGTTCACGCTGGAGAAGAGGCGCTTAAGGGGTGATATGATAACTATGTATAAATATATAAGGGGATCATATAATAATCTCTCTAATGATTTATTTACCAGTAGGTCTTTCCAGCTGACACAAGGTCACCCATTCCGATTAGAAGAAAAGAGGTTCCAGCTAAATATCGGGAAGGGGTTTGTTACAGTGAGAGCTGTGAAGATGTGGAATTGTCTCCCTGAATCAGTGGTACAGGCTGATACATTAGATAGGTACAAGGAAGGGTCGGATGCTTTATTCACCAGTAGCTCCTCCCAGCAGACAGGAGGGAGCCAATGAGATTAGAGGAGGGAAAGGGGTGTTACAGGGAGAGCTGGGAAGTGAATCAGGGGTACAGGCTGATACATTAGATAGGTATAAGAAGGGGTTGGATGGTGTTTAGCAAGTGAGGGAATACAGGGATATGGAAGATAGCACATAGTATAAGTTGATCCAGGGACTAATCCGATTTTGGAGTCAGAAAGGAATTTTTTCCACCTCTGAGGCAAATTGGAGAGGCTTTAGATGGTTTTTTTTTGCCTTCCTCTGGATCAACTGGCAGTTAGGCAGATTAAAAAAAACAAACAAACTAAAAGGTTAAACTTGATGGATGTGTGTCTTTTTTCAAACTTACTTACTATGTTACTATGTATTATCCTTAGCAGGGATGTACTGATTTTACTGTTTTTGATTTGAAGAATACCAAAAAAATGTGGCTGGATGGAATACAAGCTTTAATTTGCATATTGATAAAAAAACTCATCTTCTTTGACCTGAAGGGTTCAAATTTAGATTGGCACAACACCAAAGGGCAAATGTATTTGAGAAAATTGCAGCCAAAAAACTGTGAATTTTTTTCAGAATCAATTTTTCCGAACTCAGATTTGTGAGACTTATTAATTGAGGAAATGTGAATATTTTAAGAAAAAAATGTAAAACCGGGATATTCTACATAAAAAAGTGTAGCAACTGAAACCTTGTAAATGTGAATGGGAGGCATATTTTCAAAATTCAAGCTATTTCATTTTCTAATTTAGTTAATTTTTTAAAATCTAATATAACAAGACTTTACAATTAACAAGACTTTTTTTTTAGCTATTGAGTTTTTAACCCATGAAAAAACACGGTCAACACTTTTCTCATGCATATTGTGATAATGAAAAAACTAAGTTGAGTTTCCTTGTGGCAATTGTGAACAAATCAACGCTTCAGGATTTGGACAAATTCTACAAAAAGATTTGGAAATTCTAGATTCAGTGCATTCCTACTTACTTTACCCACACATCAAGACATAAATGTTACAGTGAAAATAAATTGAGATCCCTCTACAATGAGCTTCTCCCTACTACATAGGCTAAAAAAAGAAGATTCTTATTGGATGGTTTAAAACAGTTGGGTTAAACACTTTGGGGCAGAGTTATCAAGGGTCGAATTTTGAAGTAGAAAAAACTTTGAAATTTGACCATCGAATAGAATCCTCCGACATTCTAATTCAAAGTCGGAGGATTTTATACATCGTACGATCATATTCCGTACGTATCGTATTTACGATCGTACGATTTTCCCAAAAAATCCTTAGACTTAAAAAAACTTGGCAAAACACAGAGGAGGTCCCCCATAAACTAAACAGCAATTTGGCAGGTTTAAGTTGGCGAAGTATTGAAGTCGAAGTTTTTTTAAAGAGACAGTACTTCGATTATCGAATGGTCGAATAGTCGAACGATTTTTACTTCAAATCAAAGTCAAAGTAAATTCAAAGTTGTAGTATCCTATTCGATGGTCGAAGTATCCAAAAAATTACTTAGAATTTCAAATTTTTTTACTTTGAAAACTCCCTCGAATTCACTTCGACCCTTGATAAATCTGCCCCTTTATCTTCCATAATATACTGTATTTTCCTAAGTAAACCACATTTTTTGTGGAAGCACAATATTTTTCAAAAATAAAAAGCAGATTCAAAAGCAATAAGGTCATTTGTGTGCTTCTGGCTTTATATTATTGCTTTGGAAAGAAGAACATGTTTTTCCCTGATGAGCATTACACGTCCTCCAAGCAACCAACATTTTGTTTCCACAGAGATTCCAAATCTCTGTAGAGTTAACTAATGTACACACAAACACACACTGACATATACTGGTAAGTCAATAGAAATGACTGTAGCCAAAATATGCTTTCGAGAATATGTGCGTTTCCTTTCCTCCTATTGACTTTCTGTTAGTACGTGCCAATTACTTTACATGTTCCCATTATAGAAATTATTACAATGATTAAAGTAAGCACCACCTATGCAATCTGCTAAGGGTAATGAGTCACAGGGAGTATAACAAGCCTATGGTAATCACACAAGGTGTCCAATTATAAAGTTAGCTCAGGCTATAACATGGGTTTTCTAAGAAGGAGACGTGACTTTTGTTGTTAAAACGCAAGGTGATGGGAATCTAAATGATAAAGATTTAATTAGCACTGGCCTCCATACAATAGAACCAGAAATGGCCTTCAAAGACTCACCTGGCACCCATCTTTTTGTCCTGCCTGATAGCCGGCACAGATCTGGTCAGTTTGGATCATAACTACACTCGAACTGATGATGGAGTCGATATGGTACATCTGTTCACAGGAATCCCTGTTGATGAAGGGCACCATCACCTTCTGAAGAGTTGCTGGATATTGCAGTTGAACTGGGCCAGAACAAAGTTAAAGTTTAGTTTGTAAATACATACACAAGACTCTAGATACAGGCAAGGGCACCTGATGTAAAGGACCATTGACTCTCTGATTCTATTACCCCATTTAATGTCTTGCTAACTCTGGCATCATTTTTTTTAATAATGTTAATTACTAACAGCCCTTAGCAGGAGAATGAATGTGAAAAGGATGAGGCTTATTTGATGTATTGTAGGGATGAGCCACATTAAAGGGCAGATTTACTAAGGTTTGAGTGAATTTTCGAAGTACAAAAAGTTTGAATTTCAAAGTAATTTTTTGGATACTTCGAAGATCGAATAGAATTCTCCGACATTATAATTTGAAGTCGGAGGATTTTATACATCGCACGATCGTATTCCGATCATATTCCGATTGAATAGGATACTGCTACTTCGAATTTACTTTGACTCGAAGTAAAAATCGATTGAATATTCGACCATTGGATAATCAAAGTACCATCTCTTTAAAAAAACTTTGACTTCAATACTTCGCCAAATTAAACCTGCCGAATTGCTATGTTAGTCTATGGGGACCTTCTACAAACTTTTTCTAAGTCTTTACACATCGAATAAAAATCCGTACGCTAAAATCGCTTGAATCGTTTGATTACATTGATTTAATCGTTCGATCGAACGATTTTTATTAGATCGTAGGATTGCCAAATTCGGTGAAAAAACTTCAAATTCGATATTCGAATTCAAAGTTTTTCAATACGATAGTCGAATTTGAAAGTTTTTTGTACTTCAAAATTCGACCCTTGATAAATCTGCCCCTATGTGTAGTATTTTTCACTGGGGAAAAATGTGGTCTGTTTAGCCACAAATTAAAAAAAAAAACTTAGATGTTATTATTATCCACCCCTCGCCTTTCACATCAACCAGTGGTATCCAAGTAATCTCCATGTCACCCCCAATATAAGGAACTGTCTGGGTGATGATTGATTGATGAGGAAGTCACCACCGTGTTTGGAAGAAATTCGCAACATGGAAGCCTAATTGTAGCATAGTGAAAATAATTTTTTTGTATATTTTATATTCTATTGCAGGACTAAAAAGACATTAACCACAATGTAATTTCACAATCCAAATGATGCCTTGTCTTTGTCTCGTCTTTTGGTAAATCTTCCTCCATATCTGGACTATTCAATAACTAGGGATGTAGCGAACCGCCGACAATGTGTTCGCGAACGCCGTTCGCGAACACCGGCAAAAAATGCGAACAGTTCGCGCACAGTTCGCGAACAGTTTGCGAACTTCGAACATCCGAAAATCGTTCGATTCGAACGATCGAAGGATTTTAATCGTTCGATCGAACGATTTCCGTTCGAATCGAACGATCGAAGCCATTGGATCGAATGATTTCATTCAATCCAATGGCTTCGATCGTTCGATTCGAACGAAAATCGTTCGATTTTAGCGATCGAATGGTCGAATGGTCGAACGATTTTGACGCGAACGCCTATTGGCGAACGTCGCGCGACGTTCGCGAACTTGCGGCGGACGCGAACAGTCGAAGTTCGCGCGAACTAGTTCGCCGGCGAACAGTTCGCTACATCCCTATCAATAACTTAACTGCCTAAAGTTTTCTGCAACACTTTGTATGAATATATTATTATCAACAACCCTATAACTATGTTACTCTACTACCTCGGGTCTTAACTACTTCATCACTCCACTCCAATATTTTATGGCTTAAACCTTTTAGAGTCTCTACTACGGTATGTTATGAATCAGTCTGTCTGGCTTCATACCTTAACACTACTTTATCACACATGCTGTATAGATATCTAGTCATTGATTGCTGCTTCTTTAATAATTGGTAGTTAACATTACACTTCAACACTTACCCCCAGAGCCAGTCTCTCCCCAGCCTGTTATCCAGCATTCGGTGCCAGAAGAGAATGTGACTGAAGCAGCCGGCAAGCATATTGGGAGAATGTATTCTGTGAATTGAATGGGGCTAGACAGCTTCAGTAAAGCAATATCTCCTTTTGTGCCAGGACCATCAAACACTGAATTGGTGTAGATACTTTCAACCTTAACTGTGATCTCATGAGGGTTTTTCACATACAGCTGGTATGCACCAAGACGCACTCCATAACCGGAAGGTAAATCGGGACTAGAAGAGAAATATGTTCTGAATTAGACAGTGGGCAAAGTCTGATTTGATAAGGAGAGATGAAGAACTTATCTCATGATTTCTCATGTGAAAACTCTATTCAAGTATATGAAACTGAATTTAAGAAAGTTCTCTGTATCAAAGTGAATCCTAATTCAATTCTACAGTATAGTTCCCCCGTAGACTTATATTAAGTGCAAGGTACAGAGCTTACAGTAAACAAACCCTCATATGATTAATGTGATCTAAAACTGCTGCTAAAACTGCAAATGCAGAATAGTGGACAGTTCCTTACTCGTGTACCTGGGGGCACAGGGTATAGAGAAGATAAAAACACAGTTTAGTTTGAAGGAATACATTTCAGAAAATACACTTACTGTTCAATGCAGTGGGCCGCTGTCAGAATCCACTGGTCGGAGATTATGGAACCCCCACAAATATGGCTGCCATTAAACTCTAAACTGACCTGCCAAGGCCATGCTCCTTGCCTAGAGTCTGTTCCTCCAACAATCCTACTGAAAAACACTGGTTCACCACATAGAGGGGGGGCAGCTGTGGTGATGGTGGACAATGATGGGTCCGGTGAAACTGAGGAGAGAATAATAAAAGAAAAGGATGTTGAAGTAACTCAGACTGGTTGGTATACAGTTTGGCCCAAAGTCCTGCAACACACTCAGGAGAATACACAGGTATAAGCCCGAGTCATATCTCAGTGGAATACATGCAGTGCAACTGACCTACTGACTTAGTTCAAGCCTAAACTGACCATTCGTGGACTAACAGTGCCCACCAACACGGCCACTCTTGTGATGACTCTTGAGCCAACTGTTAACTATTGACTCTTGAGTCAACAGCTTATTGCACACTATAGCTCTCCTGCACCCACCATCTTATTGCAACCATTCTTTAAAGCATTGATAAAACCAGTGATACAGAAGTCTCATGTACCATAATGCAATGCATTTGTGCCAGTATGGTTTCATGCATAACCCATCTTGCCAAACAAATTTAATTGCTTTTTATCGATAGGTGAGCAGGAACCTCGACTCTGCGATGGCAGTGGATGTAATCTACTTGGATGTTGCTAAAACTTTTGACAGTACTAAACAGAAGGTTACTGGTTACATTAAGAAATATTGGCCTGGAATATAGTATTTGTACCTGGATAGAGAACTAGCTGAATATAGATTATAAAGAGTTTTTGATTTGGACCAGTGTTGTTAGTGGAGCACCCAAGGGCTCTGTACTTGGCCCGTTCTTTTCAACTTGTTTATTAATGACCTGGAGGTGGCCATTGAAAGTACTGTTTCTATATTTGCTGATGATACTAAATTGTGCAGAACTATAGGTTCCATGCAGGATTTGAAAACTGGGCAGCAAACTAGAAAATGAGGTTCAATGTTGATAAATGCAGGTTATGCACTTTGGCAGAAATAATATAAATGCAAGTTATACACTAAATGGCAGTGTGTTGGGAGTTTTCTAGGATTTTTTGTCTAATTTCAGGCAGTCATTTTGTGGCTGCTAAAGCAAATAAAGTTCTGTCTTGCATAAAAAATGGCATTAACTTAAAGGTTGAAAACATAATTTTGAACTGAGGCATTCAGACCAGAGGCCATCCCTTTAGACTAGAGGAAAAGAACTTTCAGTTGAAACAGAGTAGGTGGTTCTTCACAGTGAGGATAGTGGGTTTGGGGAATGCACTGATGGATAATGTTGTGATGGCTTTTAAAAGCTTTAATGATATCCAAGGCTATTGTGATACTAAAATCTACAATTAATATAGATATTGGTTCCAATGTGTGTGTGTGTAGGTATGTGCGTTGGGTTTCATTTGGTGGTGTTGAACATGATGGACTTTGGTCTTTTTTCAACCCAACTTAACTATGTAACTACGTGTATGTTATTTTATTATGGAATGAGCATATCAGTTTAATCGTCCATTAAAGCTATGATCATATCAGGCTGACTCTCGTCCTGTGGATAATTGTGTTCAACCCCAATACTATCTATAATAAATGTATCCATCTATATATCTATAACATTTGCTATAGTCATCCATTAGTGTTATGCTTTAAAAAGCAGGCATTAATAACTGATCAAACTATTTTGTTTAGCTTTCTCATTGTATGTGACTAACACCACTGTAACTAGCCTGGAATGATTGGATTAGTAGACTGCATGTGCTGAAAGATGGAATGTACACAACTCATTTTCTATCACCAACATTGCTCATTTCTAGGACATGATGTGAGCTCATCAGCAATGATTAACTCATCTCACCAGTTTGTTATGCAACATTTTAAAGAAAGAAAGAAAGAAAGAAAGAAAGAAAGAAAGAAAGAAAGAAAGAAAGAAAGAAAGAAAGAAAGAAAGAAAGAAAGAAAGATAAAGAGAGAAAGAAAGAAACTTATTTGTAAATATAAATATTTGTCTTTATCGAAGGTTATATTATGAACATATGGAGAACTAATGTGTCAAGCAAGAACCACATTATCCCACTGGTGCAGTTATCTTCAGCAGCCAATCAGGTTCTTACTTTCATTTTCAGACATGACATTAAAATTAGATAAATTCGGTTTTCTGTCCTTGCATTCTGAGTTTATGGGCATTGTTTTATTTGGCATCATGGGAGAGGCAAATTGCACTGATTTGATGACATAGCCTATGGGTAGTGAGGGACATCGGGATCAGATGGGCATGAAACTTTGGCCATTTTGGATCAACTAGAACCATTCAGACCAGTGGCCCCCCTTTAGACTAGAGGAAGAGAACTTTCAGTTGAAACAAAGTAGGTGGTTCTTTACAGTGAGGACAATGAGGTTGGGGAATGCACTACTGGGTGATATTGTGATAGCTGATTCTGCAAATGCTTTTAAAAATGGCTTTAATGATATCCAAGGCTATTGTGATACTAAAATCTAAAATTAATAAAGATATTGGTATATATTAGTTCCAGTGTGTGTGTGTGTGTTGGGTTTTTATTTGGTGGGGTTGAACTTGATGGACTTTGGTCTTTTTTCAACCCAACATAACTATGTAACTATGTTATTTCATTATGGAATGATCATACCAGTTTAATGGTCCATTAAGGCTATGGCCACACCAGGCTGAATCTCGTTCTGTGGATAATTGTGTTCAACCCCAATACTGTCTATAATAAATGTATCCATCTATATATCTATAACATTTGCTATAGTCATCCATTAGTGTTATGCTTTAAAAAGCAGGCATTAATAACTGATCAAACTATTTTGTTTAGCTTTCTCATTGTATGTGACTAACACCACTGTAACTAGTCTGGAATGATTGGATTAGTAGACTGCATGTGCTGAAAGATGGAATGTACACAACTCATTTTCTATCACCAGCATTGCTCATTTCTAGGACATGATGTGAGCTCATCAGCAATGATTAACTCATCTCACCAGTTTGTTATGTAACATTTTCAAAAATGAAAGAAATAAAGAAATAGAAGGAAGGAAGGAAGGAAGATAAAGATAGAAAAAAAGAAACGTATTTATATAAATATTGGTCTTTATCGAAGGTTATATGAACATATGGAGAACTAATGTGTCAAGCAAGAACAACATTATCCCACTGGTGCAGTTATCTTCAGTAGCCAATCAGGTTCTTACTTTCATTTTCAGACAAGACTTAGATAAATTAGGTTTTCTGTCCTTGCATTCTGGGTTTACAGGCATTGTTTTATTTGGCATCATGGGAGAGGCAAATTGCACTGATTTGATGGCATAGCCTATGGGTAGTGAGGGACATCGGGATCAGATGGGCATGAAACGTCAGCCTTTTTGGATCAACTAGAGACATTCAGACCAGTGGCCATCCCTTTAGACGGAAGTTAATATAAACAAGCTGCTGTGTAGCCATGGGGGCAGCCATTGAATCACAGGATACACAGTAGATAACAGATAAGTACTACTATAGTTTATATAAACAAGCTGCTGTGTAGCCATGGGGGCAGCCATTCAAGCACAGGATACACAGTAGATAACAGATAAGTACTACTATAGTTTATATAAACAAGCTGTTGTGTAGCCATGGGGGCAGCCGTTTATATAAACTATAGTAGAGTTTCTGAAGCAAACACACTAGTTTTACCAGTTCAGAGCAACACTACATTATATTTTCATTATTTTAAACACTTTCTGTACCTTTAAAGGATTGCTGTGAGTAGTGAGTAGTAGTTGGCAACAAAACAGACACTTATCATTGAAATGCACAAATACTGATAGATGTTCTTTTCATTACACCTACAAATTTAGCTCCACTAAAATAAACATCCAAACGCCGAGGGTTACAGTCAACTAGGAGTTGCTAAAGGGCAATGGAAAATAAAGGCCAATGGAAAATTTTTGAGAGACCAAAACAAACATTTTAAATATATATATATATATGTGTAAAAAAGTATATCTCGTTGTATTACTTACCAAAAAGCAATAGAGTAGTCACATAAAGCAGCCATTTCTCCATTTTGTTTTTCCTAAAACAGTGACGTTGTTGGTGCAGATGCAGCAGAGCTTCCAATGTGTTGCTGTGCAGAGCAGCTGTGCAAGTGTGTGTGCTCTGTTTCCCAGTGCTTGGCTTGATCTGGCTTGTTATAGGATGAAGCTATCAGCTTACACCCTCACCTGAGAATGTGGTTCTGCCTGTTCCTGGTGTCTCATATCCCTCGGGGCATTCCTCTCCTGTGTCTCTTCCATCCTGTCAACATCTTCCTGATTGGCCAACAGGAGCACAACAATGGGAAACGTAGGAGATTCATAGAAACCTTATCACAAATGGTATTGTTTTAGGAATCAAAAGCAAATCAGGTCACCCAGTCGCATGGGCTCAGCCAGGAAAGGTGTTTTAGGAAAAAAAAAAATCAGGGAAATTAGAGTAACATGAGTAACTTGGCTTTACAAAGTAGCCGTCAAAATAAAGTTGGCTCCATATGCCACAGTAAGATGTTGGTCCTTGTCTTTTAAGGTCAGAAATAGTGGGCACTAAGTCGTGGCAGCATAATGCACATTTGGTTGTTGTACTGTTGGATATTTTATAATGGCTCTGTGAGGCCAAACGTTGTTAAGAGCTTTACCCATTGTACAGCAGTGTATCATCTACAGTATGTGCCCAACTCTTTGGCTGGGTTATACCCATGCTTGAATAATTGGGGAAAGCTGGAATTTCAAAGCTGCCTAAATCTTGGGGCTTATTGTGTTTAATTATAAGTATTTAGTTGTTGCACACCAGGATTGTTTACATCTTCTGTTAATTGATAATGAGCTGATAATGTGTTTGTACGGAAGAGCTAACATTAGACAAAGACGGCAATACACATGGCAATATGGTTGATCTTATTCAGCTCTTTTATTGATTTAAGCTATTTCTCTGTCTGTGATTGAGTTATTCCAAAAATAGTATAGAGAGACCATTGGGCAATCTTATTGTATGACAGTAAAATTTACATATAAAATATGTGTCTAAGCTAACTGGGGCCTCACCTCCTTCCCTTTGTATCCAAACAGCTCACTAATAGTTTTTCAGTTCAGGCTGTCTGTGGACTATTCATATTTTATCCATGTTTGATCTATTTCCCACAATCCCCTGAGCAGCCCCATATATTAAACTCACCCAGTACTATACTGTGTATGACCCAGGGGATTCTTGGGAAACTAACCAAACATGACAGCATGGTAATACAGAAGAATATAGCTGGGCCAATGCAATTTTTATAGAATAAGAAATTTAACTCACTGGGGAAACACAGATATTAGCCCTCTCCCATATTTTAAAGGAAAACTACAACCCTAAGCAATGTAAACAGCATAAAACAGCTCATATGTAAAACCCTGCTTCGCCAAAACAAAAGATTTTTATAAAAACATACTTTTTATAGTATTATGTGCCATTGGGTTAATTCTTAATAGAAAATTGCCATTTTTTAAACTAAGGGCCACCCCCTGAGACCATACAATGCACAGTGCACACAAACAAACCAAGGGCACACATACATGCTAGGTCACATGAGCCAATTACTGGCTGTATATTTTGCTCCCACACTTCTTCCTGTTACAGTTGGAGCTGCAGTATTTCTGGTCAGGTGATCTCTTCCCTTCACAGTTAGAGCTGCAGTATTTCTGGTCAGGTGATCTCTTCCTGTTACAGTTAGAGCTGTAGTATTTCTGGTCAGGTGATCGCTTCCTGTTACAATTAGAGCTGCAGTATTTCTGGTCAGGTGATCTCTTCCTGTTACAGTTAGAGCTGCAGTATTTCTGGTCAGGTGATCTCTTCCTGTTACAGTTGGAGCTGCAGTATTTCTGGTCAGGTGATCTCTTCCTGTTACAGTTAGAGTTGCAGTATTTCTGGTCAGGTGATCTCTTCCTATCACAGTTAGAGCTGCAGTATTTCTGGCCAGGTGATCTCTTCCTGTTACAGTTAGAGCTGCAGTATTTCTGGTCAGGTGATCTTTGAAGCAGCACAGAGAATATGACAAAATGGTGTCTCAAGGGAGAAGATGTAAAAGTGCAGTATTTATGGATGTATATATTTCAGTTTGGTGAGATTATTTAATAGCCCACTCAAGATGAAATAAACTCTCTGTTGCTTAAGTATTTATTCTGGGGTATAGTTTTCCTTTAACCCTTCATTCTCCTTTAGACTGCAAACCATCTAATGGTTTCATCCAAAGGAAAAGGTACAGAGGGATTTTCACATATTACCAATAGGACCGCTGATTCAGAGGAAGTTAGTAAAGTCATAAAGACATAATTAACTATTTATTACTAATAAAAAATACATTCCAAACATAATCTAATTTGTATGTAGGTAAATGATTACATTATAATGAACATGTGGAGAATTGATGACTGGTAAGTGATGGTAATTGCATCTTTATTTATTGGGCTAATGGCTCATTTGACGACAAGTGACTTCACAATAGACTTAAGGAAGCATAAGCTAGACAATATATATGAGCTAACTGTCTTTTAAAATATCTGACTCCCACTCAAAGCTACATTTAGGGACAATTTTGTTAACATTGGTATTTTTTGTCATCAAATTTTTTTAGCGCTAATGATCATGTATTATACCAATTACTCCTCAAAAAAATATTCATGAGTGTAAAAACCATGAAAAACATCTAAAAGCTGTAAATGTCACGTAGAAGTCAATGGGAGCCGTCTTATTGCAACTGTAAAATCTTTCTTTCAAGGTCCTAGAGGTTATGAGGGTTTTTTCCATTGTGCATGAATATTCTTACAAAAACAAGGGTTTCAAAATTTTCAGTGTCGTCTTCAAATTTGTTCTACATTTTTATTCGTTCATGTTTTTCATATTTGGATTTAGATAAAGACATTCATGCATTTTTAAAATGTGAGATAAGTCGAGGTTGAAAAAAATCTCTAAAACTACATAAATTAAAATTTTGCTAAATGAGACCCATAGAGCTTATTGAGAAGGAGATACTTTACAACTGTTTATTTTAGATAAAGTAATGATATTTTAATTTAATGATTTTTTAATTATTTTTCTTAATGATCGAATGAGTTTGATTAATTGATTTTTCAATTATTATATTTAGAAAGCTCCTGATTTCCATGAGATCATATTGAATTTTTATTTTCACAGTAGTTGCCCTTTAACTGAAAAATATTCACACGGGGCATGGTTTTCCTTTTGATTCTGACTGTTTGGGCCGTATTTATCAAAATCCAATTTTTTATGATTTTTCTAATAAAAAAAAAAAACCAAGTGAAAATCCGAATCATATGATTTCTTAGGAGTTTTTTCCTGAATCACTTGATTTTTTCATTTGTTTCCCGAAAAGACAGAATTTTTGAGATTATGTACACATAAAAGAGCAGTAACACACACACACAACTAAGCAAATGTCCCAAATTCTTGTACAGAGATGGTTAAGTTGATGGAAAATCTCTACAATGCATTTACTCATACTGTAAATGATAAGGATATTAGAAGTCACTGAGGGGTTGTTCTGTGACCATATAAAGGCACAAGGCTGCAGGCTGAGTTATACAGGGAACTCTGAGTATCTCTCATGTATTATAAGGGATAATGTACCCCCTACTGTAAATGATAAGGATATTAGAAGTCACTGAGGGGTTGTTCTGTGACCATATAAAGGCACAAGGCTGCAGGCTGAGTTATACAGGGAACTCTGAGTATCACTCATGTATTATAAGGGATAATGTACCCCCTACTGTAAATGATAAGGATATTAGAAGTCACTGAGGGGTTGTTCTGTGACCATATAAAGGCACAAGGCTGCAGGCTGAGTTATACAGGGAACTCTGAGTATCACTCATGTATTATAAGGGATAATGTACCCCCTACTGTAAATGATAAGGATATTAGAAGTCACTGAGGGGTTGTTCTGTGACCATATAAAGGCACAAGGCTGCAGGCTGAGTTATACAGGGAACTCTGAGTATCACTCGTGTATTATAAGGGATAATGTACCCCCTACTGTAAATGATAAGGATATTAGAAGTCACTGAGGGGTTGTTCTGTGACCATATAAAGGCACAAGGCTGCAGGCTGAGTTAAACAGGTAACTCTGAGCATCACTCATGTATTATAAAGGATAATGTACCCCCTACTGTAAATGATAAGGATATTAGAAGTCACTGAGGGGTTGTTCTGTGACCATATAAAGGCACAAGGCTGCAGGCTGAGTTATACAGGGAACTCTGAGTATCACTCATGTATTATAAGGGATAATGTACCCCCTACTGTAAATGATAAGGATATTAGAAGTCACTGAGGGGTTGTTCTGTGACCATATAAAGGCACAAGGCTGCAGGCTGAGTTATACAGGGAACTCTGAGTATCACTCATGTATTATAAGGGATAATGTACCCCCTACTGTAAATGATAAGGATATTAGAAGTCACTGAGGGGTTGTTCTGTGACCATATAAAGACACAAGGCTGCAGGCTGAGTTATACAGGGAACTCTGAGTATCACTCAGGTATTATAAGGGATAATGTAACCCCTACTGTAAATGATAAGGATATTAGAAGTCACTGAGGGGTTGTTCTGTGACCATATAAAGGCACAAGGCTGCAGGCTGAGTTATACAGGGAACTCTGAGTATCACTCATGTATTATAAGGGATAATGTACCCCCTACTGTAAATGATAAGGATATTAGAAGTCACTGAGGGGTTGTTCTGTGACCATATAAAGGCACAAGGCTGCAGGCTGAGTTATACAGGGAACTCTGAGTATCACTCGTGTATTATAAGGGATAATGTACCCCCTACTGTAAATGATAAGGATATTAGAAGTCACTGAGGGGTTGTTCTGTGACCATATAAAGGCACAAGGCTGCAGGCTAAGTTATACAGGGAACTCTGAGTATCACTCATGTATTATAAGGGATAATGTACCCCCTACTGTAAATGATAAGGATATTAGAAGTCACTGAGGGGTTGTTCTGTGACCATATAAAGACACAAGGCTGCAGGCTGAGTTATACAGGGAACTCTGAGTATCACTCATGTATTATAAGGGATATTGTACCCCCTACTTTAAGCTATAAGGATATTAGAAGTCACTGATGGGTGGTGTGGCCATATAAAGACACAAGGCTGCAGACTGGGTTATACAGGTCAGGGAATTCTGGGTATCATTTTTATTCTACTCCCTTTAGTACTGAGAGAAGGAAGCAGTTGTCTCCAGGAGTCCATGTATACTGTCGAATAGAATGAGGAACTTCTGGGCCTTCCTTGGAAGTTATATTATTATTAGACTGGCATCTGTCACATAAGCCAAAAATGCATAAATCTGGGTGATGGTTACTGGAACTGATTTTATGGGACACTTCTCCATCTGCAGCATCAGTACCATTAACTATTCAACTGGATACCTGTAAAGACCCACACAGAGAATTACATTTTTCTCAAAGGGCTGAACATCAGACAGAAATGACTAGATGCCACTGTTAGAAACAAGGTGCAACGCTGTTCCTAGACACGAGATCTGCCAAAAATATGTCAATCCAAGTGATGGATACTTATCTACTAGGACACCTCTCCATCTGCAGCATCGGTACCTCCAACTATCCAATTGGATCCGGCGAAGTTGCACACATTGAATGAATATTTGGTTGAAAGCCAAACAGAAATGGCAGAACAAAGAAGTCAAGTTTTCTCATGAAGTTTCTGTTTGAATTACGTCACTGGAGTGCTGAAAAAAAGTCCCTCTTAGTCCGCATTCAAATATATTAACTTTTATTAATTAATGAATACATTTGAGATCACCCAATTAATTAATTATACGCATGACCTAAATGAATGAATAAATACCAATCACATAATTATAGCACATATTGTATTACTCATTAAATAACTCTATTGTGATATAAAGTGCATTTGTTTCCTTTAGAGAAATTCATCAGATGGAAACGTTTTTTAGTTCATTATTAATTCATCAAATCAAAAAAAAAGGAAATCACATTAAATGATCAATCTAAATTCATTATCAAGTTAATCAATTGCACAAAGTCCCATAGAAATTAAATAGACCACATTCATTACTGTTAAAAGGCACTCGGTATTGGCCCAAACTGGATCCACTTGTATTAAACTTTTAGCCCACTTCAAGCTAATGTTGTTATTAGCTTAATTTGAAAATGGGATATGAATACATTAATATCACAGGTTTTTTTTAGTTTTTTCCCCTCCATCCGTTCCGATTATAATGGTTAATTGAGGGCACGTAAAAAGACATTTAACAAACTTGTAATTCGGCATCTGGTAATTGTTAGGAGAGCTTTAAAAGCATAACGCTATGGGGCAAATTCACTAAGATGCGAAGCGTCGAACGCTAGCGTTAATTCACTAGCGTGTGGCATTTTCGCTACTGCGCAAATCCACAACGAACGATGGCGTAGTTTCACTAGTGTTACTTCGCAACCTTACGCCAGACGAATTTTCGCTAGCGACGAAACTACGCAACTTCACTAACTTGCGCAGTGTACTGAACGCTACCTTTTACGCTAGACTTCCTTCGCCACCTCAGACCTGGCGAAGCGCAATAGAGTAGATAGGGATTGTTTCAAAAAAAGTCAAAATTTTTTCTAAGTCCCAAAAAACGCTGGCGTGTTTTCTACATGATGGGTGATAGGCTGAAAAAGATCGAAAAATTTTTTGGGGCTCCCCTCCTTCCCCCCTACATTTCCTGGCTCATGGCAACTTACCTAGACAGTGGGCACATGTGTAGGGCAAAATAACATTTTTATTTGCAGATTTGAAGGTTTTCTTGGCATTTGTAGTGCTGATACGTGTTCCTCCATTGAAATTTGAATTTTGCGCCGTATGCAAATGAACCATCGCTAGCGTAACTTCGCTTTATATAGCGAATCAACGCTAGCGCAACTTCGCATCTTAGTGAATTTGCCCCATATATGTTTGAAAAGTGTGTATTCAATTCGGTGCAGTCTTTAACCAGGTTTGTTAATCCGAGTCACGATCCTGCGACTTTCTGCATAAACGAGTTCCCCATATACCTTACCTCTCCCTTCAGTACTGCAGTGATTGCTTTCATTAGTGGTTCCATCTTCCTCGTGAATAGGGATGGGCGAATTCTTTTGCCTCGTTTCGCCGAAAAAATGACGCCCATAGACTTGTATGGCAGCGTGCGTCAAAAAAAAAAGACGCTCGTCAAAATAATTTCGCCGCGCGACAACATTTTTTTGACGCCCATAGACTTTAATGGGTGTCTGCGACATTTCACTGGCAGCGAATCTTTGGCGAAACGAAATGGGTCAAATTCGCACATCCCTACTTGTGAATAGTGATGGGTGAATTTGTGGCGTTTCGCTTCGCTGAAAAATTTTCGAATTTCCAGCGAAAAATTTGCGAAACGTCAGAAATTCGCCACAAATTCGTGCCTGGTGAATAAATTCACCCATCACTACTCACGAATGGCTGTGTGTCTCATCACTCAGACTGGAGGATGAAGAAAGGGCCATATACCTCAATACCTCAATGCCAACGTGAGTTTCACCAGGTCAGGCTTCATCAGGGTGTAATGATGTCACTTCCTGCTAGCCACTTAAAGCACCTTAATGGTGAACTACATCCTGTTGCTATAGCAACAAACTACGAGTTATGTTGTATTACCTCTTATTACATTTACATCAATATAAACATATTTACATATAATTATCCTGGACCTTGACATTTGTACATTCTATAATCATGAACAGATAAAACAGGATAGTCTTGGATCATATTCTTTAAAATATATATATTTTTTAAAGAAAAAACTAAAAATTTAAGTCCTTAAATTTTTGTTGGGGTAACGGGGTTCCCCCATACATTTTCTAATAAATGGAACATAAACTATACAGTGGGCTCATGTGTAGGGCATTATTACAACTCTATTGTCTTTATTAAAGTTCCCTGGGCTTGTGTAATGTAATGTATTTGCTGCAACATATACGTCCCTTCAACTTTATCATTTTCCACTGTATGCAAATTAGCCTGAGCGAAGACCTCTAACGAAGTTGCGCTAGGCAGAATTGAATGCTGGCGCATCTTCCCTTTTTTTTGCCGAAGTAACACTTGAAAATTCGCCAGCGTTCGGCACCCTGGACACAACTTCGCATTTTAGTAAATTAGTGTTGTCTGAGCGAATTTTTGCATGGCAAAGTGTAGTGATGGGTGCTGGCGAATTTTCTCAGGTTAGTAAATTTCCCCCATAGTGTCTTGCTATTGAACTTTTGGTTGACTTTTTGAGTTTTTCTTTAAAAAATATATATATTATAAAGAATATGATCCAAGGCTATCCTGTTTTATCTGTTCATGATTGTAGAATATATAAATTTCAAGGTCCTCGATAATTATATGTAAATATGTTTATACTGATGTAAATGTAATAAGAGGTAATACAACATAATTTGTAGTTCATTGCTATAGCAACAGGACGTAATTCACCATTAAGGGGCTTTAAGAGGCAACCGGAAAGTGACATCATTACGCCCTGATGAAGCCTGACCCGGTGAAACTCACGTTTGAGGTATCAAGATATATGGCCCTTTCTTCATCCTCCGGTCTGAGTGACGAGACACACGTTCATTCATGAGGAAGACACTAATGAAAGCAATCACTGCAGTATTGAAGGGAGCGGTAAAGTATATGGGGAACTCGTTTATGCAGAAAGGCGCAGGATCGTGACTTTAAGAAGCCGGATTAACAAACCTGGTTAAAGACTGCACCAAATTTCAAACAAATAGTGTTATGCTTTTGAAGCTCTCCTAACAATTACCGGACTCCATATTGCAAGTTTGTTATATGTGTCTGCTCTCATTTACATGCCCTCAATTTACCATTATAATCGGAACAGATCTAAGGGGGAAAAAAAGCTGCAAAATACATATAAATGTATCCGTATTATATTTTTAAATTAAAGGGATCCTGTCATCAGAAAACATGTTTTTTTCAAAACGCATCAGTTAATAGTGCTACTCCAGCAGAATTCTGCAGTGAAATCCATTTTTCAAAAGAGCAAACAGATTTTTTTATATTCAATTTTGAAATCTGAAATGGGGCTAGACATTTTGTCAGTTTCCCAGCTGCCTCTGGTCATGTGACTTGTGCCTACACTTTAGGAGAGAAATGCTTTCTGGCAGGCTGCTGTTTTTCCTTCTCAATGTAACTGAATGTGTCTCAGTGGGACATGGGTTTTTACTATTGATTGTTGTTCTTAGATCTACCAGGCAGCTGTTATCTTGTGTTAGGGAACTGTTATCTGGTTACCTTTCCATTGTTCTTTTGTTTGGATGCTGGGGGCAAAAAGGGTGGGGGTGATATCACTCCAACTTGCAGTACAGCAGTAGAGTTATGCAGTAACATTAAGGGGCATATTTATCAAGGGTCAAATTTAGAGTTTGTGGGAGTTTAAAAAAACTCCCATAAACTAGAAATTTGAAAACGAAACACATTAAAAAAATCAAATTTTTTAAAATTCAGATGAATAGGATCAACCTGCAAACTCGAATCGAATTCGATTCGAGTTTTTTTCTCCAAAAAAACAGTTTATTAAAAATTTTTTTTTTCAAAAGTCCACCAATTGACTCCAAATTGATTGTAGGAGGTCCCCCAATAGACTAAAACACCAATTTGGCAGGCTTTATATGGCGAATAGTCAATTTGAATTTTTATAGGGAGGGGATTCTAATTTAGAATTTTTTTTAACCTCAAATCGAATTTCAACTATTCCCTATTCGAATTACACTAAAATAAACTCGAAATTTGAATTTAAAAATTAAAATTTCCAATTCAACCCTTGATAAGTAGTCATTACATGATAAGCATGGTCAATAAATGATCCTAGTGGCCAGCTCAAAATTCATTAAACCTTTGGGAAAAAAGTCACCACAACCAAAAGACGTTGAGTGGAAAACCCATCTCTAAAGTCCGTGTTGCCTGTAGCTATTAAATAACACTGCACGTCACTAGGAAATTGCTTTTAAAGGCACATTGACCAGTAGATTAACTTTCAGCTTTATCCATTAATATGCCCCCAAACCTTGAGTAAACTAGTGGTGGGCGAATCTGTGGCGTTTCACAGAATAATTCTCAAATTTCCTGCGAAATTCGCGAAACGGTGAAAAATTCTCAAAACTGAGCAGGCATCCATTTTTTTTTACGCAGACGCACATTCGCTAGCGAAGATGTGCCGGCGTAAAAAAAAACAGATGTCGGCGAATTTTTGCGCCGGTCTCGCAAATCTATTCGCCGGTGGAGAATCACATTAATTCACAGAGAATTCGCGCTTGGCGAATAAATTCGCCCATCACCAAACAGAACAAATAGACCTATTGCCAGTGGTCATAGAGTATCCCTTCCCATGTGCTAGAGCAGGGTCATCAACCTTTTTTACGTGTGAGCTGGATTCACATGTAAACAAAGTTGGGGAGCAAAACAAGCATTAAGAAGTCCCTGGGGTGCCAAAAAAGGCTATGATTGGCTATGTGGTAGCTTCTGACTAACTGTCAGATCGACACAAAATGTGTAAAGCTTAATATGATTGTCTAAATAAAGATTTTTTGTACTGTAACTGATATTTTTTGTCTGATCTGTATGTGGGTCTCAGAGTGTCTAATACCTGGGCACCTGGGCCACTCAGGCCCGGATTTGTGGAAAGGCCACGTAGGCCCAGGATTTTAGGGGGGCAGCCCACATTGGTTCAAAAACACTGGGGATGCGCAGGAGATACAATCTCCATGAAGATTTGCACCAGTAAAGGGAAGGGGACAGGGGCGACGAACGGCAGTGGGCCTAGGGGCGTCCGCTATGTAAATCCGGCCCTGGGGCCACTGCTTCGCCTTGGTGAGTTTTCTACATGAAATAGACATATTTGTGCTTATTTTGTTTCTTGGCTATGTGGTAGACCCCATGTGAGCCTACAGGATAGTCTACTGGACAGTATACCTAGTTTTTAATGCAATTAAACTTGCCTCTAAGCCAGGAATTAAAAAAATAAGCACCTGCTTTGAGGCCACTGAGTACAACATCCAAGGGGTTGGTGAACAACCTGTTACTCATGAGCCACTGGTTGGGGACCACTGTGCTAGAGGAAGTATAATACTACAATAAAGTACTGTTTTGCTGTTGCAAGCCCTGGGAAAATATTCAGCAAAGGTGAACAATAACCAGCCCCATTTTTCTCCTAAGTGGTACCCAAACCCTGTTGGTGTACTTGTGTATCTCTGGTTGATATACTATTGAATGTCTGCCCCTGAGGAGGTTTATTCTATATTTTCCAGAATAGGGCTGAGGACTACACATTACTATTTACTTATAAAGCAAGAAAATCCCACAATAAAAATAGCCTTTTAAACATTTGTTTAAATCAAATCTTATCTCAACCAACCCCTACTTTCCTTTCTTCATCACCCTCACTATCATGGTTACAGAATATTCATGAATTTTACCCTAGAAGAACAGGGGGAGAGAGGAGAAGGAAAGCAATTTAGGGTAACTAACATATGTTTACTTTTTATGGGAAGTGACATAGTCTGGAGAAGAACTGAAAAAGACTAATTGGGTCATTTACCACTGGGAAGGCAGGGTGTGCCGCATTCCAATTCTACCAATTCAAAGGTCGTGAAAGGATCTGCCAGGAGTGGGTGGATCAATGGTGGACTCTGCCAGCTGGAGCATTTCCTTTTCATTAGGACCTCAGTTTACTAGCCAGCAGCACCCACCATGGGCAGGTATCCAATGGGATAATAACTAGGGTCCCCTGGGAGAAAGGTCCCAAAATAACTGGTGATGGCCCTGCAGGATACAATCATAAAAGCAGGTCCATCTGTTCTGGAATGGCTCGGGCAGTTTTGCTGGATTCTGTGCATGCCTTGATTGGACTAGGATATTCTACATTTTACTCTTTTTTTGTTTTTTAGTTCTTGATGCTTTACATACATAGTGCAGCCACTGTAATTGATTCAGATGTCCTTAGGGTAAGTCTTTTTCTGAACTTAACTGGTGTGTATCATCCAATGACAGTATCTGTGCTGTGTAATGATTTCACGTGGGTGTTTAGCAGCCTTGCACAAATACTCGTCTTGGGTTGTACTATACAAGTTCTCACAAGAACAGGCCGACTCCAAAGACCCATGAACAAATATTATTTCTCTGTAACCGACACACCCCGGGTGTAGGAACTGCATTAAGCAGGAACAGTACCCCAGGGGCCATTGTAGACCTAAACTGTCATGCTTTATAGTATTGTGCTTTATTGTACTGTTCTTTATTGCATTGTGCTTTATTGTACTGAGACGGCACCAAAGGCAGAGACATGTGTAGCAATGATTTTGATTAGAAATTTGAGACAGAGCACTAGTGCAAAGTGCAAAAATAAGGCACAATCTCCATGTGTTTACAATTAACCTTTCTCCCAATGTAATAACGGCAGTGGCAATTAAGTAGCATCAGTCTTGCACCAGCATGGACAAAAAAAAAAAAGTCCCTCTGCTTGCCCAGTATGCCATCAATCTGGAAACCTGTTTTCTGGAAAGGCTGTCTCACATAGATAATGAATTATCCAAATTTCTTTTTTATCATAATATTAAATCCAAACTTGATCCAAACTAAAGCTGGCCATAGACGTGCAGAAATGATCCTACAAATCTTTGTTTCAAACAATTTTCGGACAGTGTGTGGAGTGTCCCGACATTTTTCATGCCATGGTGATCTGTCATGTTCTGGCAGAAGATTCAAATTATGGAAAGATCCAATATCTGGAAAACCCCAGACAGCTTACTGGCTGACTTGGCCTGGCACTGCTCGCTCTTGTTTTTTTAAATAATGCTACGATACATATAGCTACATAGGGAGAATACAGTCCACTTTACTTGTGCCAAGGTGTTGGGTAAATTAACAAGACACAATGAGTAGGATGTGTTACGACAAAGCTCAGTGAAATGTATTCAAAAGACCCTGTCTGGGAATTGGTTTGAGCCTCAGTTTCCCCTAACAAGACCCCTGCTGTTACCAGTTGTGCAAGATGTGAGCACAGGGCAATGCCCGAGGTACTGAAACTCTAACACCACACCTGGGAAGTGTTTTTTCATTTGCAGCTGGAACCAGTTTTGTTTAGACATCAGTGTTTTCTTTCTTAGCCTGTGGCAGTCTCTGTTTTCACTGCTAAGTCACCCTATGCTTGCCTCAGTCCCTCTGCTTACCCAAACACTTGCCTCCTGATCTGTATCTCCTACAGTACTTCAGTTGCCTCAGTCCCTCTGCTTACCCAAACACTTGCCTCCTGATCTGTATTTCCTGCAGTACTTCTGTTGCCTCAGTCCCTTTGCTTGCCCAAACACTTGCCTCCTGATCTGTATCTCCTACAGTACTTCTGTTGCCTCAGTCCCTCTGCTTGCCCAAAAACTTGCCTCCTGATCTGTATCTCCTACAGTACTTCAGTTGCCTCAGTCCCTCTGCTTGCCCAGACACTTGCCTCCTGATCTGTATCTCCTACAGTACTTCAGTTGCCTCAGTCCCTCTGCTTGCCCAGACACTTGCCTCCTGATCTGTATCTCCTACAGTACTTCAGTTGCCTCAGTCCCTCTGCTTGCCCAAACTCCTGCCTCCTGATCTGTATCTCCTACAGTACTTCAGTTGCCTCAGTCCCTCTGCTTGCCCAAAAACTTGCCTCCTGATCTGTATCTCCTACAATACTTCAGTTGCTGGTGTGTCATGTCAGCAATGGTTTGTAGCTAGATGGTGTGGGGGGCAGGATATAAAGCTAGTTAAGAACTGCAGTAGAATTCCTTATTAGCATTGGGGCTCAACATTTATTATGGCTATTGGATGAGCAAACATTAAGGCTAGGGCCAGTCTATGTTGAATCTGGACATGCATTTCTCAATAAGCTGAGAATCCATTGCCCTGCTGCTCTTCAGCTCCTACTCTGCCTGCATTGTTTCTGCTCGGTGCAGGCAGGTGCAGCAGATTTTGGCACTGAAATTCGACATTTTGCATTTTTCGCCAAAATCCACCTGCAGTTAAAAAGACAAGGAGAGCAGCAGGGTAGTGGATTCTCTGACTAAGGATCAACTGGCCATAGCCTTAGAGTTAGACAAGGCTGTCTGCTCACCCCTTGATGTTCTTAACCAAGCACCCAACTGCCCAAGCTCCACCCCTTTAGCAGATACTCCTGAAAGCAGATCTGACAACTCCCCCTCACTGAGGCCCTGTTGAGGCAGGTGGCAACTCCTACCACTAAAGGCTGACCTCCACCACAGAAGAACTTAAGAGCAGTCAAAAACTGAAGATTGCACAATATTGACTCATAGCAACTACTCAAATGTTTGTTTTCAAAGAGCTGACCAGTAAATGCCACTTGGTTGAATGCTAATTGGTTGCATTAACAGGTTACTAGACCAGTATAAACCATCACTTACCAGTTGTTACATGGAACTCACAAAGTACTGTCTGTTTTTGCAAATCATATGTTGCAGCAGATATGCAGGATACCTCTGATCTAGTGAAGTAGCACAAAGGGATCTCCTTGGTTTGCTGAACAGATCTAAAGAAACAGCATCTAGCCCCATTGCAATGCCAATATGACTTTATTTATAACATCATTTACTAATTATAATGCAGGTGCAATTTACAATGTAATTCCCGGATAAATAATCATATATACAACGTGTGCTTGGCTGCTTCTGAGACATGCATGGAAAGCCACTCAAATTGTCTATTTCTCTTATATGTGACATAAAGGGAGGAAGTATGAAAAGCTTAATAAGAAAGGGACGTAAATGACAATTTCCAGCAAAAATCAGCTGCAAAAAATTTTGCCATGACAAAAAAAAAATCGGCCAAGGCAAAATTGCCGAAGAGAGACGAAAAAGTCGCCATTGACTTTAATACATTTGGACAAACAAGTCGCCACAAGAAAAACGTCCATTGACTTTAATGCATTGGGAGTATAATTTTGGTGCGCGTAAAACATTTTTTTTGATGCCTATTGACTTCAACGCGTTTCACAAATTTCTCACCATTTGGCAAAATATTTGCTTATCACTAGCCACATGTTCTCAAGTAGGGCTATCAGTCATCTATGGGTTTCCCTATGACAATCTTCTGCATGGCCCAGCAGTTTCTCCTGTTGGTTCCTGATGGTGTGTGGCTGCCCTGATTCCTCTTTATTTATGCCGCCATGATGGAAGTTTTTAAGAATGCCTCATACAAACGCTTTGGAATGAATTCTCCTGCCTTTGCTCGACCTGAGCTAATTTTCCTGCCATCAGTTTGCTCTTTCAGCTTCATCAGATGTTATTATGGGGGAACATTATGCTTTATTCATTGTTGTTGCCCTGACTCCATAATCACATGGTAGAGACCAGTGTTGCACAGCAATGCCAGTCCGAGATATTGTGAAAAATAAGAATCTACCTGTTAAAGCACATATAACAAATTGGGAAATAATAATAAAATCACATTTGTGCTGTATGTGTGGTCTCTAGGTCTTGAGTTCATAATCACTGCATTTCCGCATGTGACATACCCAGAAATGTAAGTTGTTTCAAGAAATTCATCATTAAGGTATTGTTTGGACACTTTGATCATTTCCTATGTTTGACCACGAGATGGAGCTCAGCTACAAAATGTGACTGATGGGTGAATGGCTGGAGGAACAAACATAAAGAATGAAACCGATTAGAGTATACCATTAGATATTGGACCAAAAGGTTTTACAGACGGATATTATAAGGTAAAATTTAATTTTCTTCTGCAGTTTTGCATTGCTAACACTTTCAGTGTTGAGGCCTGATGCAGCTGAAAGTTGATCACTGAGCAAAAGAAATTGCAAATGATGCACCTCAAACATTCCAGAAGACCAAGGAAACAGCTTCAGTTGCAGAAGACAATCTCTAGTTCGTCATCTTCACCTGGGAAGCTCTCAGAGTGGTATGAATATAGGGAATAGTGTGCAGAGTTAATAACATGTACATCATCTCAGCCACTAACGGTGATACGGGAGGAAAGCACACAGAATCAATGGTAATTAGGGAATCCCACCATCCTTAAGATACTTTATTACCACATGCTGTTCTTTGAATCTCTGAATTTGTATTCCAAATCCATGCTTCAGAAACCCCTATGCTCTAAAAAGTGAAAAAAGGAGTGTGGCTCCTAATAGACATGCAGGGACATGGGCATGCAATCCCACTGAATTATTGCTGTTTTTATAGTTAGTGTTGGCTACAACTTCTTCTGTTGAGCTGTTGTTGGTGAGATTGCTGCTGCTTATAGTTGGCATGGTAACATTGACATTCAAACTTATGTACTGATTAATCCAAGACGAAAAACTGGAGACCTTTGTGTAAACTCCTGGCCTGTTGGGTTGAGCACAGCCATCCCCCCAGCTCACAATTCCGGTCAAGAACCAAGAGTTACCAGATTTGCAAGACAATGGACCACCAGAGTCTCCCTGATGAATGAGAAGAGATAATATGGATCAGTTGGGGCCTCAAGTCTTGGGTTTCCATAAATATAAAAATAAACACGAAGAGTAAAGTTACTGAAATTGTTGAGAAAACTTGAAAATGGTTCACATTTATCCGACTGTCTTCATCAGTTCAACTGAAAGGTGTGAAAAGTAGTTAAAATCGTATTACCTGGTATCCCCATCCAAACCTTCCCACCAAAAGCTATCTATACCATACCTGACAGGCATCTTTTTGGCCTTCTGGATAGCCGGCACAGATCATGTTGTCAAGCACCAGTTTAGTTGCAGGGTTAATGTTGGAGTTGTAGTGGTATATATCGTCACAAGAAGAAGCATTGAGGAGAGGTACTTCTTCCTCCTGGAGTGAATATGGCGGAGGAAGACTCACTGCAATAGACGAAAAATCTTGGTTAAACTGAGGGTCTCACAATGAGGAACTACACATTATATGGTCTATAGCAGTGGGGTTGGATGGCTTTTTAGCAAGTGAGAGAATACAGGGTTATGGAAGATAGCTCATAGTACAAGTTGATCCAGGGACTGGTCCCATTGTCATTTTGGAGTCAGGAAGGAATTTTTCGCCCTCTGAGGCAAATTGGAGAGGCTTCAAATGGGTTTTTTCGTTGCCTTCCTCTGGATAAACTAGCAGTTAGGCAGGTTAAAATAGTTAAAAAGTCAAAAACTTGATTGACGTGTGTCAACCTAACTTACTATGTACTATGTTACTTTGTAGTCATTCCCAACCAGCGGCTTGTGAGCAACATGCTTCTCACCAACCTCTTGGAAGTTGCTCCCAGTGGCCTCAAAGCAGATGCTTGATTTTTAATTCCAGGCTTAGAGACAAGCTTTAATTGCACAAAAAAACAGGTGTAGTTTAGGGGGCGAATTTGCGCCGTTTCGCCGGAAAATTTGCGAATTTCACGCAAAATTTGCAAAACGGCAACAAATTCGTGAAACAGCGGCGGCGTCTCGTTTTTTACGCCGGTGCCCGTTTTTGATGCCAGCGAATTTTTTTGGCCGAATTTTCGCCAATTTATTCGCTGGCGGCGAATCGAGCAAATTCGCCGTGAATTTGCGCCTGGCGAATAAATTTGCCCATCACTAAACAGGTGTACTGCCAAACAAGCCAACATAGGAGCTATCAAATAGTCAATCACCACCCTTATTTGGCACCCCAGGAACTTGTGTTGCTCTCCAACTCTTTTTACATTTGTGGCTCATGGGTGAAAAAGGTTGGGAACCCCTGGTCTATATTATTAATTTACAAGCTTATCTGAACCAACTCCCTCCTAAAAAACTTGGTGGCAGCAATGAACAAAATATGTTGGCTTCTGATGATATAAAAACTGGTTGTAGGGAGTATTTACTGATGACCTCTTAAAGAGAAAATGGTTGGTGGTCATGGGTTAATAGATGAGAGGCAATTTTTAAAACTTTAGTTTTCATTGTTGGCCAGATAAAGTTAAATTTTAAAAATCCCACCCTTCACTAGGTTCTTTCCCTAGAGTACTATATACAGATGATTTAGTGTATACAATGAACATCAACAGTGAGAATTATGATACGTATTAGGAGGTGAAGCAAAGTTATAGCTAACAAGAAACCAGGAAATATTAAACCTAAAGAACATGTCAGATGAATCACTGAGCCCTACGTTCCGCTTGTCCTCACCATCACTTTGAATGTCTCCCCAACCAGTCACCCAGCACATCTTTCCTGATGGGAAGTCATCATTTTGAACTGGGATGCAGATAGGTAGGATGTAGCTGGAATAGGTGACAGGGCTTGCCATTTCCACCAGAGATAAATCTCCACTGCTTCCATCTTCCGTGTACAATGGGTAGGTAATGACGCGTTTCACCCGGGTGATGACTGCTTCGGAGTTTAGATTCGTGAGACTGTTACAACCCAGTAACACCCTGATATTTTCTATCCTGTAGCCCCTGAAACATAAAACATTAAAGCCTCCTTTGTTAGATCATAAAAGCTCTAATGGAAATGTCTGGGAAAATCGAAATAATCAATTTTAATTTCAAATGTCTCAGCTGGTCATTATTTTCTGTTATTTATTATTTCTGAATTATTTAATTTTTTGCTTGGTATTTTTACAGTTTGGAATTAAAACAGCCCTTGGTTTCTAGGTTTCCACCAGCCATAGTTGCCCTTCGGTGAAGGATATCCAGATCTGGAACCATACAAAACGGGCACCCATTTTGAACAAAATTGGTTGACTAACCTGGACAGAAGGAAACTTTAACTCCCTTGTGTAAGTCAACCTGCAACTCTCATAGGGACACATAAATCCCCCTACTTGAATGTTATTCCCTCTTTACCGGTTCCTTACCTGGGAAAACAATGTGCCGCTGACACCACCCAGTTACTGGACACAATGGAA
This sequence comes from Xenopus petersii, assembly GCA_038501925.1. Taxonomy (NCBI): domain Eukaryota; kingdom Metazoa; phylum Chordata; class Amphibia; order Anura; family Pipidae; genus Xenopus; species Xenopus petersii. The sequence goes on along the minus strand of CM076689.1, from coordinate 6,435,166 downwards.
CCTCGACAGACATGAGAATTCTGATTAAGTATGCTGGCTTGCCAAGGCCACTTTCCAAACACTGCATTATTACCACCTACTATGCGGTCTGTGAATACAGGCTTGCCACAACCTATATTATATATAAAGAAGATACAAATTAAGTTTTAATAATCCATAAATGCATATGATTGTGCAAATCTATAAATGTCTAAACTCAACTGTATCAGAAAATGGAAAACTATGATGATCGCAAATCAAAAGAGACAGAAAATCAATGTCTAATCTGTAAAATATATCCTTCTAATCGAACGTGAAAAAAATTGTAATATTAGAGTTCTATGACTAATTGAAGACCCCTAATCAAGTGTTTGAACTTATACCTGGACATCCTACCTACTTGGTGACTTTTAAGGGCCCATTGACTAAGGGTCGAAGTGAATTTTCGAATACAAAAACTTCGGATTTTTTGGGTACTTCGACCATCAAATAGTTCAAATTCGACTTTGATTCAAATTAAAAATACTTCACAAATTCAACCATTCGAAAATTGAAGTACTGTCTTTTTAAAAAACTTCAACACTTCACCACCTTAAACCTGCCAAATTGCTATGTTAGCCTATGGGGACCTCCTAGAACCTATAGCCAACATTTGGCTAAGTTTTGAGAAGTCGAATGATTTCTTTTTAAAATCGTACTATCGTATGATTAAATCATACAATCGTACAATTTGAAGTACGATCATACAAAATCCTTCGACTTTGAATGTCGGACTTCCTTATTCAATGGTTGAATTTCAACGTTTTTTTCACTTTGAAATTCGACCCTCGTTAAATCTGCCCTTAATGTATTTATAATTCACAGTAAGGTTACATTATTTGGTAACTTTCTTTTGAAGCAGCCCAGGGGGTTCTCCACAGTAAAGACAGTGAAGTTGGGAAACGCCCTGCTAGATGATGTTCTGATGGTTGATTCTGTTAATGTCTTTAAGAATGGCTTGGATGATTTCCAACCCCAGTTGGGGTTTCACAACCCCAACTTAACTATGTAACTATGTATATAAGGAAAATTACTTTAAATAGAGCTTAGAAAAGTTATGTAGTTAATGGAAACCAATCACCTTGAAGCTTATAGTATATTGATACATTTTAAGCAGTCACTGCCTGATGAAGTTCTGTCAATGAGGAGATGGAGAGACCACAATGAGTAGGACCTTTTATTGCGTTGGGCAGGGAGCTTAACAGAATGCACTTGAGAGTACCAGAGTAAAAACTTCAAATAACAGAGTAAACGGGGGGCTTTAAGGTCACCAGTTTTGGCGGAGTTGGGCGTCACGATACATCCTTCTAAAGGGTATATATAGATCAGTGTTCAGCCAGACAAACCCAAAATCCCCCTATAGCGCCTCACATTTTTATCCATCCTAAATTGGGTCTATAATAAGTTTGCCAGGACTAATTCACCAAAACTGTGGACTTTTGACCTAATGAGGATTTTATCTACATAAAGGCCCTGCTCCACAGCCAAGTGATTGAACCCATTGATTTAGAGGAAATTGTTTTTTAATGGAGTGTTCTCAGCCAGCCATATATTTTAATAAAATTGTGTGTTAAACACATTTTAAAGAAGTCATTTTGAAAGCCTACTATGATTTATTTTTTGTTTTTTTTTTAGATTTGCCCTTTAGTTTGAGTCACATTAACGGTTGCTATAAGTCCTAGGTAATGTGGTTTTTCAAACACCTTGCAAATATGTAAAGATAGTCTGGCACAAACCGTTGATAGCTGCAGTTAAAAAGTATTTATTTAAGCAAAACACATCTAAAAAAAGCCTTACACATTTTGTGCCTATGACTAAGTGCCCCCAAGGCACAAAATGCATAAGGCTTTTTTGAGATGTTTTTGAATACTTTTTGACTGCATCTAATAACAGAGTGTGGTTGGGTTTGTGCCAGCCTATCTTTACACATTTGCATGGTGTTTTCTTTCCCGAGCTGAAGGTCTGGGGCTTGAACACCTGGACCCCCATGACATTTGGTAAGTTAATCCTCATCCTTAGCATGCTCAACATTGAATATATTCTTAGAAATTGATCTTTTTTCAAACACCTGTCAAGTTACTTTAAATACTTTTAAATGCAACATATTATAGATGGTGAAGCAGTTTGAATGTAGAAATACAGGCTTGTTTTAAATGATACCAAATATATTTTAGTTATACAGGTATGGGACCTGTTATCCAGAATCTTCTGGACCTGGGACTTTCTGGATAATGGATCTTTCCACAACTTAAGTCTGCTAGAAAATTATGTAAACATTAAACAAACCCGATAAACTGGTTTTCCTTCCAATAAGGATTAATTATATCTTAGTTGTGGTCATTTTTAAAAATTTGGATTACTTGGATAAAATGTAGTCTATGGGAGTAATTTAGAGCTTTCTGTATAACAGGTTTCCGGGGATCCCATACCTGTATCTTAAAGACATGAGTGGTTAAAAAAAGTGTCCAATTTAAGTCTTATTTTTTCTAAATATATTGGGGTCTTCTGTATTTTTTATGCGGTGGATTTGTTGGAAGAGTTTAGACACAATAAAAGGCACTAAGTTTGCCCAGGAGCAGTAACAGATAGCAACCAATAGGATCTTTGCTTTTAAACAGGTGACCAGTAAATTCTACCTTCTGATTGGTTGCTATGGATTATGCTCTGGGGCAAACTTTGTGCCTTTTATTACATAACCCCCATAATGATTTATGACATTATATGAGTGTACAGTACCTGATGTACTGTCGCGTTTATTGTGCTTAAAGTCTCTGCAAATAAAGCCTAATCCTCCTTCCTCATGACTATGTTTACTTAACTTTATTTCTTACTTCTCGTTCATCCCTTTCCAGATATTGCTGCAAAATTGAATTCATATTATACACCTGTAATAAATTTCTATTTTCAGTGTCCTGGTTGCTTTTGTGAGTACAGGTATGGGACCTGTTACCCAGAAGGCTTGAGACCTGGGGTTTTCTAGATAACTGATTTTTCTGTAATTTGGATCTTCATACCTTGATTCTACTAGAAAATCATGTAAACATTAAATAAACCCAATAGGCTGGTTTTGCTTCCAATAAAGATTAATTATATCTTAGCTTGAACCAAATACAAGGTACTGTTTTATTATTACACAGAAAAAAGGAAAATATTTTTACAAATTTTAATTATCTGATCATAATAAAGTCTATGGGATATGGCCTTTCCATATGATGGGTGATGGGTTCTGGATGATGGGTTTCCGAATAACGGATCCCATACCTGTATCATAAACATATTGCTCAATACAGATTTGAACATCTTACGGTGATTGCAGCTTTATGGCTTTCTCATCCACATAATAAATCTCATACTGTCTAGTCTTGAGATCTACAGCTCAAGACTAGACATGGAGATCTGTTTGTTTGGTGCTGTTGCCAAACGAGCGGATCTCTCTCTGATATGCCCACATTGAGGTCGGTGATATCGGGCCGATCCGAACATGGGCCCTAGGGCCCAATAATCGGATCATAATTCATCCGATACGGCGGTTGGATCGCGAGACTGCATCTACGCACAGATGCGGCCGCGATCTGATGGGATTTTTTTAACCTGCCCAATCGAGATTAATCGGGGAAGTCCATCTGGTGGCCCCCCACACACACAGGCCAATAAGCTGCCAACTCAGTTTTCGGTGTATGGAGGCCTTAAATCAACCTTCTGTTTAATTCAGACATTTATTCTGTTACGGTTACATAAGAAATAGTGAATAAAAATGTATGATTATTGTAATAATAACAATACAATAACATCATAATAATATAATACATAATAAATAATAAAATACTTAAACATAGTAATATATTTTCCCATAAATCAATATAATATTTAATACAAAATGCTATTATGGGTGTAGATCATAATGGGACAACATCACTAAAAGTAAACCCCACATTAGTAAAGTATGGGCACTCCTGTGTTAAAGAATAGCCAATTCAAAGCAATTTATCAATTGCTCGTCATTATTTTTTTTTTAATATCGTTTTTCAATTATTTGCCTTCTTCTTTTGACTCTTTCCAGATTTCAGATGGGGGTCACTGACCCCATCTAAAAAAGTAATGTTCTGTAAGGCTACAAATTTGTTGCTCTTGCTACCTCTATAACTCATCTTTCTGGCACTCTTCTTATCATATTCCAGTCTCCAATTAAAATCTATGCATAGTTGTTAAGGTAATTTTCACTCTAGCAACAAAATGGCTGACATAGCAAACTGGAGAGCTGCTGAATAAAAAGCTAAACAACTCAGAAACCACAAATAATAAAACATGAAAACCAATTGCACATTGTCTCAGAGTATCACTCTCTACATCAAATTAAAAGTTAATTTCAATGTGAGCAACCCCTTTAATAACATGTTCCACCTTTCAATAAAAATTCTTTCATATTTACCCGAAGAAGCAGCCGTCACCTTGAAACCTGAAAAGGTCAAAATAAGATATGATCATTATTGGGGGATTCTGAAGCACAAACTGTATCACCTGCAGTGACAAGTAGACCGAGTTGGGACATTTAACACCTGCCACTGTCTAAGACAAAACACAATATGGACGCATGTCCGTCTTGCATTTCACACCTTCCTGGTGCTAATAAATAACCTCAATGCCCCATGATCACCTTACACCTTAATAATTTAACCTTTTTGGTCATGTAAATTGCAAGTACCCACACTGGTTCCATTAAAACCTCGATATAGGAAAGAAGATATAGGAATGGTGCTGGCTTGACAAACTATGGAATGACCACACCATAACTCTATACAAGAGTAGGAAGTCTACTCACCAACTGCAAGGAGAAGGCTAAAACCGGACACTGTCCAGAGACTCATCTTTTCGGTGTGTGACAGCAGCACGTCTTTTGAGGTGGATGAAGTTTTCTGTTTCAGCTGCATCACTGTCACACCTTTCTATCAGATTTCACTGGAAGGTCTGTGTTACTCCAAGTTCTCCAAGACCAGTCTTTGACTAAATTTCGAGGGGACTTATCATGGAATATTACTAGACAGTAAACCACATCTCTTTGCAGTTTGTTTTTTCAAATATTTGCCTGTTGGGCGAAGTCATGGGTTATTGTGTTTCCTTTGGCATTTGTCCCCCCACTTGTGTCTTCTTCCTTTCCTTCTAAATTACCTCTTTGTTAATCCTCCAGATCTTTTGATTTCCTTGTACCTGATAGTTCTGTTTCTTGTGTCTATTCCCTCGCACACCTTGTTCTGCCTCACACTTCTCTTTCCTTTTGTTTCACTGTAAGAAAATACCTCTCCTTGAGGACGTGCCTTCAATTCCTTATGGTGCCATAAGTGATCCTGGACCATTAATACCTTCTCTAGTCATATCCCTCCCCTTGTCCTATTGTTGTATATGTTATCTTTTCTTATGAATATGTTCCTGGTTTACTTTGCAGCAATTACCCTCCAGGTATGGCACAAATCCTTGAAGCTGGTGTTGTAATAATGAAGTTACAAATTGTTCTCTAAACACACACACACATACACACAGTTTATTTTATTTATTTGGTTTTAATAAAAGGCATAGCGGCCTGACAACACAATATTTGGACACAGGCTTGGTTTATAATACAATATATATAATGTATGGCTAAAGGCAAAAAGAATCATGTGAGAAGACTACAAGATGATATTATGTGAGGGCCAGTAGAGAAAGAAGTTTGGGAAGGTAGATAAAGATTAATCAGATTAATACTGTATATGGATAAGAATGTTCAGTAGGAACTATGATTTAGGGTTTATTGAACATATGAACAGTATTGAACATTATTATATGAACATTATTGTAGAGATGTCCAAGAAGTGGATGGCAGCGGGAGGCAGGTTTACATAAAAAAGTGGCATATACAGTGAAGCTGAGAAACAGAGACAAAGTTATTCCGCTCTACTAAGCACAATTCAGCAGGAACTGTCCCTAATTTGCTCATAGCCTGTACAGAGAGATCCCATAAAACTATGGCAGCATAGGTATTCCCTGTACTAAGCACAATTCAGCAGGAACAGTCCCCTAAGTTTGCTTATAGCCTGTACAGAGAGATCCTATAATAGTAAGGCAGCATGTGTATTCCCCTATTCTAAGCACAATTCAGCAGGAACAGTCCCTTAATTTGCTCATAGCCTGTACAGAGAGATCCCATAAAACTAAGGCAGCATATGTATTCCCCTGTACTAAGCACAATTCAGCAGGAACAGCCCCCTAAGTTTGCTCATAGCCTGTACAGAGAGATCCTATAATACTAAGGCAGCATAGGTATTCCCCTGTTCTAAGCACAATTCAGCAGGAACAGTCCCTAAATTTGCTCATAGCCTGTACAGAGAGATCCCATAAAATTATAGCAGCATAGGTAGTCCTCTGTACTAAGCACAATTCAGAAGGAACAGCCTAAGTTTGCCCACAGTCTGTACAGAGATATCTCAGAAAACCATGGCAGCATAGGTATTCCCTGTACTAAGTACAATTCAGCAGGAACAGTCCCCTAAGTTTGCTCATAGTCTGTACAGAGAGATCCCATAAAACTATGGCAGCATAGGTATTCCCTGTACTAAGCACAATTCAGCAGGAACAGTCCCCTAAGTTTGCTCATAGTCTGTACAGAGAGATCCCATAAAACTATGGCCGCATAGGTATTCCCTGTACTAAGCACAACGGTGTTGCACTTCAAATGAAAAAAAATCTAAAGATTCTATAATTATTACAAAACACTTTTTTTTTCCCTATCCTGTCCAAAGAGTTGCAAAGGTGAACTCTTGCCATACCACAATATTCTTTAAAAAATAGTTTTTTTTAGGACGTTACTAAAGTCATTATATATTGGAAACGGCTCACACTCCCTTGTTAATGTTACCTGCTTTCTGCCCACTCACTTGGGAAGCCACATGGCAAGCCATACACGTTTTACAAAGCGGAGAAAACTGGCCCAGCAAGTTCAGCGAAGAGATGACAGCCGACAGTTTGTCCTGTTTACTGTGCTCCAGGCATTGAATTTCTCAATAAGAAGGATCATTTCTAATTACAGACATTCTTACTGATATTTAAAGTCTGGACAGACTTATTTTTGTAAATCCTCTAAACAGCAATATTATCTGGTCTTCACATTTATCCCTACAGCCTATTAAGATTTTTTTCTCCTTTATTTTTTTCCACAAGGCTATTTTTTTTAAAGCTGTGGTTATGCTTATAGAGCCTTGATGAGCGTTCCTTCTTAATACTGTAAAAGAAAAGGGGGCAAGGTGCAAAATCAATGAATGAGTGCAAAGCTCCCATGTGTGCCAAGAGGTACTCCCATCTCTACGTGGGCACATTTGCCATTGCTTCAAACGAGATGGACTTGAGGTGGTGCCACATGAGCATTCTCTGGAAAGCTCCATGTTGGCCATTCAGTGTAAATGACCAAGTGAGGAGCCTTTGGAGACACAAGGCAATAGGGAAGCCTGGTTATGGCAGGAATAAAATACACGGGTTTCTTTGTGTTGGTAGTGTTGGAAGGTTTAGGTGCAAGTGCTTAGTAGATGGGGTTCTAAAAGCCTCGATTTTGCAGATCTTAGTCTTATTTCTACTGTGATCTTCAAAACAAACAAGTGAAAAGTCATGTTATGAAGAATCTTGATTTTATATTATTGCACTTATAACTAACTTTATTTTTAAATTCCAGGCATGGAAGAAAGTTTCAATCACATAAAAACTAAGTATAGAGCCAAGTAGAGTCTCCTGTAGGTTGCCAGTCCACATATGGGCTACCAAATGGCCAATCACAGCCCTTATTTGGCACTGCAAGGGTCTTTCTCATGCTTGTGTTGCTCCCCAACTCTTTTTACATTTGAATGTGGCTCACGATTAAAAAAGGTTGGGGACCCCTGTTTTAAAGGGTATCATCCACCAACACTGGGCAAATTTGCCTACGGGCAGCATACCATAGCAACCAATCAGCTAATGGCTTTTTTTCAGACAGCTGCAGGTAGAATAATGAATGCAATAATTTGATTGGTTGCCAGTGGTTCCTGCTCACTGGCAAATTTGCCCTGTTTTGATAGATCAAAAACAGAAAAAACTATGCCGTAACGAATTCTTCCATCAAATTCCTTTTTTTCAAAAGTCATATTAAAAGAGTAACAGATGTACAATTATGCCTTGGTGTAACTGCCTATGAATAAGTACCGGAGGGTATGAAACGCTTTAGGTGGAATACCATGGGGTCTGTATGTCTGTTTTAATTTGACTTGTGAAGAAAAGGAATTTTATGGAGGTGTTTGTTATGGGAAACTTTTTTATTCTATTTTTGATTAATGTAACTGAGGGTTGTTTCCCGTTGACTATGGCCATTTTTTGACTGGCTATTCTCATCCCATTGTATAATTATGTTTCTTAAAAAAAGTTTCACTTTTTTGTACTTTGTTCTCTTTTATAATTATACTATTAGCTTAACAGCATGGCTGAGCTCCTCATCTTATTACTTGTATTGTCTTGAAACGTTTCCTACTATACACCCCTGTAGATATAAACCCCTGTAGAATTATTTACTATACCTTCAGAGAGTCTTGGCATTCATTTTTAGAAATATCTGAAGCCACAAGAAGAGAAGAGAAGGACAAGGGATGCACAGACATCTACAGTTCTAACATGCATGCTAGTCGCCAGTAGAAACCAATCAGTGATTAGCTATTAGTCTACTATTAATAAAAAAGCAAAGATTTGATTGGTTGATATGGGTAACTGATGCACCGATGCACTTTAGCACCTATGTTTTATAATTAAGTGCAAATCAACTTAAGCTGATGAAGGTGAGTGGGCAAACATGGTCTCAAAGAAAGAGATTAGGTCAATGTTTTAAAACCTGTAGGAAGTATAACATATAAATAGTGATGGGCGAATTTATTCGCCAGGCGCGAATTCGCGGCGAATTTGCGCGATTCGCCGCCATCGAATAAATTCGCGAAACTCCCGCGAAAATTTGCGTCAAAAATTCCCCGGCGTCAAAAAAAAATTTTCGAAAAAATTTTTTCGGCGAAGCAAAACGGCGCAGATTCGCCCATCACTACATATAAACAATTAAGAAAGTAATTCTGAATGTTTAGTATTTCAGATATTTTCTATATCCAGTACAATCCCCGGGAGGTTCTGAAGGATCTCATTTGCCGCGGGCTAGCTTTATTTTATAGAAATAGACATTCTGTACATGGAAGTCTTCTAGTACATCACTGGAAGCACTTGCCAGTAGGACGCTACATCAGATGCTGGGGCTAGCTTAAAGCAATACATTCATTTTCCTCTAGTTACCCAGGTTTGTACTACACAAATTAGCATTTAAAACCTTGAAAAGTTGACCCTCAGATAATTCTTCTGCACATCACTTTCAAAGGACATATTTTCTAGTCCAGTTAAATTCTTGCTTAAAGTTAAATTCGTTTCCCTAGAAGTCAAACAGTCATGTAGGACAAAGCATCAATCTTTCTTAGCATTACTTACAGGAATTAGACAGCTGATCATATGCTCACTTAGAAATATCTTTGAAATCT